>RYFJ01002704.1:0-69020 GCA_003991445.1 Oryza meyeriana var. granulata
TCCGGCTGGACAGCTCGGCAGAAGTGCCCGTGACAGCGCGAGAGGGCATGGAGGTCGGATGCGGGGCCGACGCAGGCTCTGGAACACCGCGTGCAAAGAAGAGGAGAAAAAGGCGTATCTCGCGCAGCGGCATGCACGGGCCAGGCCCAGTACATGGCCGGCTCCAGTCGTGCTCTAAGGGCGCGCGGAGAGGAAGAAGGACCCGATGCCGAGGGAAGGAGAGAGAAAGGAAAGGCCGATTGGGCTGGGAGGGATGGATGTCGAGACCCCCATAAGTAAAGCTTAGATTTTCCAGGGAGGTTTTGAATGATTTCTAAATGGAGATCCATCAAATCAAATTGCTATTGTGTGGGCTCCACAAAATCTATGGAGAGTGTTTTGTCGAGGAGGTCTGGTACTGACCCGCAAATTGGGAATTTTGGGTTTTGATATAGAGATAGATACACATTAGTATATGGCAATAACTAAAAAAGAAAAAGGATAGGATTTTTGGAGGATTGAATGGGTATAAAATTGCGGGAAGAATTAGGTATTTAGTTTCTTGTACGTGTAAGATATTAAACATATCAAAGGGGAATTTTGCAAGGGACTCTAGGAGAGCAGGATGAATATATATATTGACTTATGTTAATAGATATGTGAGAGTAATTTGCAATAAGAAATAATACTATTATTTCATTATATACACTAGGATAGTAGTATAACGCTACTACCATTATCATTTGCCACTATTCGAAGAGGAGGTTTTAGAGAGAGTGTTGGAAAAGGGATAATTTGGGGTTTTAGTTGTCAGATTTGGGATTGGACTTCTGAGGACGTTTGGGAATTTTGAGAGGGGTTATAGAAGAAAGAGTCTTGTAGGCAGAGATTTTAGAATTGAGGATATGCTAAATGCCCTTGGGATTCTCTAACGAGTATTTTCTACACCACGAATTCTTTGCACTAGGTTGAGGTAATATATAGTATATATTTATTACCACTATTACGATAAAATATAGTATAATGATAATAGTTGTTTGGGAGGAAAAAGATGGGACTTCTTGGAGGGAATAGATAATAAATTCCCAGGCGGTTGGATCTATTTGGACTATTTGAATGTTGAAGAAAATAAGGGATCCTGCATATATAACATATATGTAGATGATGTATATTTTTGAAGAGAGGTTCTGAGGGAGGGTTTCAAAGGAGGGTTCAACTCGAATTAAATTTTATTCGCAGATCATACATCGCGGAAATTTGTGGGGACTTTGAGAGGTGTTTCTGAAATTAGGATTTGGGCTAGATGGGTGATATATAAGAAGTGTTTGCTTTTGGATAATATTCGGCCAAAAAGGAGAAGAGATTTTCAAAGAGGAGTTTGATTGGGACTTGATACTCAAGGATATTTTTGGGAATTTTTGGAAAGGGATTAGGATTGAGAACTAGGGAATTTTTCAGAACTATAATTTAATCTCTTGGATTTAGGATTTTGAAATACACACTATTGGCAGATTTCGGGAAGAGAGTTCTCGATGAAGTTATGGTTTTTCGAAGGAATAAAAATCAAGGTAATTTAAACGGAGGGCTTCTAATTGCAAAATTCGAAACCCGAGTACAGAGACTTTTAGCGAGAGAGAGTGAATTGAATTTTTCGACGGATTTTTTGAGAGAGACAATCGAAATTGCAAAATTCGAGTCTGGCATTTGGCACGGAAGAGTTGGGGAGTCGCGACGGATTGAGGGGTTCGAAAGATGTGGGAGCCACACCTGGGCCCCGGGTACCGGGTCGTCACTACAACACATGGGCCACTCAAGATAGAGGATGGGCCAGATCAATGTAATTAGAGATAAGATAGCACCCGGCAGGTCTGTGCCGCTTGTACATAAGGAAACATTGGAGCGTAGTGCACAGGAAAGGATTCTATGCGTAAGAAGGAAACATCCTCTTGGTCGTATCCGACTGGGATCTTACATGTAACAAAACTCTGGGCGCCATTTAGTAGTAAACCCTTAAAGGGAGGGCGAGGGAGCGCTGCACCCATGAGGGTACATCGCGAGATCATTGGATCGTTATAAACCACCTCAGAAGAACACCTCAAACTCGAAGTCAGTGGCACCAATAGGTATTACCCCGTCCACAATGAGGGCCCTGCACACAAGTTATTAAATTCTCCCGTTTCCTCTGCATCCACCGAATTGCCGGTCGCCGAGATAGCCATAGATTATTGCCAGGCTGCACCAAAAAGCATCGCGACATTGGCGCGCAGGTAGGGGCCCGGCGAGTTCTTCATCAACAGATTCGATGATCCCATCAAACGGGAGCGTCAAGGCGAAACAAAGTTCTCCAATGGAGACAACAGCGGACCTTCGGGAGCACTTCTGATTTCGTCGCCGATCAACTCGGCAACACTCTCACACGGACTTAAGCTGTTAGGGCAAGATCCGATCTTGGCCAGCTAGCAGAGCTAGCCGGCGTTGCGCCATGTCGGCCCAGGACGTCGCCATCTCCTTCGAACGATCTACTACGACAGTCCCCTCACATCGCCGGACATCGGAACAGGTACCTACTCTCCTCGGGCTTGCCAGACTTGCGTGAGTTGCCCTTTTGAGAGCCACAAGCGCTGGGTTAGGCCGAGAGGGGGGAGAGATTGTCAAATATCTCCCGTAGGATTCGGTGAGAGTCCTTATGCGACGCTCCTGTGGCATCGACAACCCCGCGCAGCAAGCCGCGACCTCCAGCGATTCTAGTTCTGGACACGTCATGTGCTAAGCCTTGAACCGTTTTCAGTTGGATCTAGGGAGGTGGGTAGTCGCCTAACTCCGTAAACTATCTCGGGCAGCTCCGACACAAAGTAGGATGGTGGTCGAGCATCAAGCCTCGGTACAACACACACACTATTAGGCAAGCTGCGCTCCGGGGCCCCGCGAGATCTACTATGGGGCGGCTATCACGCACCTGTTGTTCGAGGGTGCGCCGGACTGCAAGAGGAGAGCAAGAGGATGGCGTAGCCGACATAACAACAACAAGAGGGCACATCCAACCGACAACTCGCAACCGACGGGCTTCGACACACAGCGATACCGAGCGGCAGAGCCCGCCCAGACAGCAATCCTCCTAACACCAAGAGTCGCAACTACAGCGATGTCTTCGTCACGCCAGCGCAACAGAACTCGTGGCCGGCCGCTCAACTCTGCTGGACAACCCTAGCGTTTACCAGGCATTGGAGATATGACTCACCGAGGATCAAACAGGTGTACCAAATCCAGACTATCGCCAAGATCAAGGCGATGATTATGCTTGGCTTTTGGTTGCCGCCTGCCGAACAGGTCAGAACAGCGTCACAAGGAGGCAACACTCACATACCTGGTATAGGACACATCAGGACGGACCACCAATAATTAAAATGTAAAATTGGGTGAATGAAGAAGAAACTGGCGTTTAATAACAAGACCACAAATTTGGTTTGGTAACCTGGGTTTTTGCATAGTTCCTAATTTATGACTTTTGGTTAAACAATGCTTGATCTCTCGTAACACCTTGTGGGCTCATCCCAGGCGGCGAGTCATCTCGAACAATTCAGCACGACGAACGGGTGGCCTGGCTCCCAACCAGTCAGCACGAGATCCTGCAAACAACACTCGGCAATCATAAGGGGCCAACTACGAACAAATGCGGCGAGTCACTCTCAAATTTTCAACTAAACGACCGCCGACCCACACTACAACACCTCCGAACTTTGCGAGATTACACGCGATCTTTTCGCCAGCTACAATAGATAAGAGAGATTTGGTGGTGGTTTTTAAGATTGTGTTTGAGATGATGATCTGACTCCAGATTAGTAGCCAAGATCTTTAGATGACAACTAAAGGGAGCACCGGCGCGAAGAACGCGGATGGAATGAAACGCTGACAGTAAATATGTATACGTGTTTGTTTTTAATTGCTACGACTTGGAGGATGAAACCGAGCGCTCGGTCTCTACTACGAGTGGCTTAGCAACACCAAAACCAGAGAGGCCCAAGTCCTCCCTAAGATAATGAAGGCATTCTCTCAAGCCTGTTACATCAGGGAAGTTACAGGACTGTGACCGTGCTCCAGTCGGCTTTAAGCCACCATGAAATCGAACAAGCACGATTCGGCAAGACCAACCCAAAGAGGAGAGAAAGCATGCGGAGTCCTCGGCTTCTACCGTTATACTGCCTTATGGCACGGAATATGAAAGTTTTTTAGCTCAAAGCAGTTTCAAGCTGCTGGGGGTACGACAGCGGAGCCATGGCCTAACTACCTCACAGTTTCTGTATAATCTCGTGTCTACCGGCGGGACAGGCTGACAGGACCTCACCAAACGGTCGGTCGATCCGGCCCTAGGCGGCAACACTCAGGAGGAGAAGCGGTTCATCGCTAACTTCCAGGGAGGAACCTAACGAGAGACCGGCTTCCGTATGCGACAACGTATACCAGCCCTGCATCAAAAAAAAATAGAACAGTCTCTAACGTGAAGGTGGTACATACGACAAAAAGGAGTTTTCTACCACCGAGAGCGCAATCAAACCCAAGCAATCAAGACGAGTTTGTTCTATTCGCCGCCTTCCGCAAAGGCGAGTAAAACGCCGCGAGGACCATTGCGAAGTTCGTGCTCATTCGAAGCCACTCAAACCACATGATCCGGAAACATATCTAGACCTTCTCTCTTCGACATGGCCAAGCAAATATGCGCCGACTCGGCTGTAAGTCCGTATCGCAGGAGGATATCCGACTGGAAGAAATAAGGAGACAGCCGAGACAATAATATAGACAACGAGGGCGAAAGCCGACAATCTGAGCGTACCAGCAGAAACAAGCCTGTGCTAGCCGACATAAGCGGAAGTACTGCACCAACGAGGTGGCTACATGTTGAGCACGAGTCGATCGGGGCCCAACGAATCCATGATATCAACATACGACTATATCAGAAAGTCATTGAGCGGGCCTGTGCCCCTATTCACCCAAGAGGCCGACACGACCGGCCAAGGACTGCCACATGCCCCCCCCCCAAGGAAGGTTTGTTTTGGCCTTCCCCCCCGAGCCAGATTCCAAAATCCGTCCTTTTTTGGGCGCCGCCCAAAGAACCCCCAACCCCAAGCGACATAGGACAAGCGACAGACTCAGGTCCGGCTGAATATTTCCAGGACCCCAACCGAACTCAACCACATCTTCGGAGGGGCCACTCGCGTACAGAATCCAAGCGGCAAATTAAGAAGCTTATCAGCGCGGGACAATAAACGGCGGTCTCCAACCACTATAATACCTCCCAATACTTTGCGCTGGTCGTCACTTCACGCACAGTATATTGGCTATCACCCTCGGACCGCAGCAGATCACACGCCAGATCGGGTTTCCACTCGGGACGATACCACTTCGACCTGGATCTCCGAATCTGTAACATGTGTAAAGAACATTAACAAATATTAGTAAAGTTTCATGCCTGAAGAAAACCCTCATCGCGGAGGTAAGCAGTGCGCTCAACATACCTGATTCGCAAGAACTGTTGGGACTTGGAATGCAGAATTCCTCGTTCAGTTCCACCAAACTATGGCCGAGACCCGCGCCATTCCATGGATAATGGGTTCACCCTCGGCTTGTCATCACCCACTCCGGCAAATAACCTTGCCGTGATCCTTGGCAGGTGCACGCGGAGCAGAATTCGTCAGAAAACATCTCCTTGCGAGGTCGGACTTCGAGACGCGTATCAACGGGATACTCGCAAGACCGGATCCCCCTCGCACAAATTCATGCGGCGATACCCCGCACTACAATCTACATGGTGCTGGGCGAAGATATGCCGGGACAGAGAGGCTATCCCTCCACAGTGACGCTAAGCAAGCCTTCACTGCGACAAGGAGAGCTGCGAGCTGGCTAAACACAAGAAGCGAGCAGTACGGTGGCGCGACACGCATCCGGCAAGCCACTACTCTGAAGTCGATCCAAAGATCCAGTTCCGGCGAAAAAAGCAGCGATCGAGAATTTCAGCGGACTCTGACACGAAGAAAATCCCCCTGACCCTTCCGACCCTCCAAGACTGCCCATTAGTCGGGACCATGGAGCTCTACCCAATAGGAAGACGCGCTCTGCACTTCCTCAAGCCAACAAAGATATCTCGCGTGAAACCGTTGCCGACCTGCCGGGCGTACCAAGGGAAGGTGATCGAGCAGGGAAGCCAACTACAGTAAAGCAGACGCCACGTCAAGCAACGGCTGCGGCGCTCGCCTCAGAACCGCAAGGATGCTATCCGGAGGAAATACCAAGCTACCTCGCAACCGGCTTCATCAAGGAAGTCTAAGTCCACCCGGACTGGCTGGCCAAACCCAGTCATTGTGTAGTCCGAAAGAAAAAACGGTAAATGGCGCAATAGTGAGTCGATAACACCAAGGGAAAAGACCTCAACAAAGCGTGTGCCCCAGCGGACTCCATGCGTCTATTTCCCAGGATAGGATTCAGGTGTTGACCTCCACGGCGGAGGTGCGACCTACATAGGGTTTTCTCGACTGTTACCGGGATACTCACAATTAGCTTGAGGGAAACAAGACTGTTTAAAAACATCTTTCATCACGCATCGCCAGTTTGGAAGCGTATTTGCTATATCACAATGTCGTGATATCGGGGACCATACTGAAAAACGCAGGCGCAACCTACAAAGGGCTATATCACTTTAGGACGAGTCTGCAACTCAGATGGAGCGAAAGGACAGTTCAAATTATCCAACGATAGCAAGTCTTGAGCGGCTCAACGGGAAGCCTACGTCGACGATGTGGTGATCAAGTTCCAAGTCCAGAAAAGACCTCATTGCCACTTGGAAGAAAACCTTCCAAAACCTTCGAAGATTCAAGATGAAAGTTGACACAGCCGGACAAGTTCTGCCTTCGGGTGCCGTCTGGGAGTTACTCGGCTTCATCGTCTCGCGCGCCGCGGCAGCATCGAGGCTAACACCGAGAAGTCAACGCCATCAAAACACTGGCCCACGGACCAACCTTAAAGACGTAGAAGCTGATGCTGCATGGCGGCACTCAGTCGAGCTTTATCATCCACCGACTGGCGAACGGGGCATGCCTTTCTTCAAGCTTCCTCAAAAAAGGGCGGAACCTTTATGGACCCGGAAGCCCAGCGAGCCTTCGAGACTTCAAAGTAAGTTCCTCACATCACCGGACCCGTGCTGGCGTACCCTGCCCCCAGAACGCACTAGATCGCTTTATCATATGGCGCAACAAACAGGTAGTCAGATACTACGGTGCTGGTAGTGAGCGATCCGAACAGGGTCTACCTCGAAAATACAACGGCAAATCTATTGGTCAGCGAGGTCCTTGCCGAAATCAAAACAAGATACCGTAGTCGCAAGAAGCTGCTAATAAAAACTCGGCCTACGCATCACAGTACCGAAAGCTGGTGCACTACGTTCAAGCACATCAAAAGTCACGGTGGTCACAGCGTTTCAACTCGGGGATGTCCTTCATAATCGCGAGGCAACCACGGCCGGATCGCTAAATGGCACTCGAGCTGATGGCGTTTGACTTCAACTTTCAGCACGGACAGCTATCTAAATCTCAGCTCAGCCACTTCGTGCCACCTGAGTGGTACAGCAATGGGGTCAACTCCAACATCCAAAACAGAGCATAGAGTACTGGACAATGTACTTCGATTCGGTTCCCCACGGATCGGCGATGCATGGGGCTGGAGTCATATGACACCCCCACTGGCGAAAAGTTGAAGTACGTAACAAATCCACTTCCCGGCTTCCCACAAACGTCGCCGAGTACGAGGCCTTGTTCACGGGCTCACGCATCGCATAAACATCGACTCGGACATAACGTACGAAACGATCGTACCTTGATTACTTTTGTTAGTGGGGCAGGAGGGTGTATGTGGACGCGAGTAACTCTCCGTTCCCAACTCGTGGTCAAACCAAGTCATGAAAGACTTGGACACTAGTCGACGACACAATGGGCATACTGTCAGGAGGTCCGCAAGTTGGAAAATAAGTTCGACGGGCTGGAAATCACACACGTCCTGCGTCAATACAACGACGCGGTAGATGAGCTGGCAAACATGGGATTCCAAGCGAGAAGCGGTTCCGACTGGAATCTTTGTCGAGCAACTTATGGATGCATCAGTCAAAGAAGAGCGAACCGGCACAAGAGCAAGTCGGGAGCGAGCCTACCGACCACCGACGAAGTGCTGCACATATGTCAAGACTGGAGGGGTCCTGTTCTCAAATTCCTCCTGGACGATGAACTCCCAGAAGATCGCAGTCAAGCCGAGCAGATCAAGCGTCGAAGCAAAAAGCTTCCTGCTAGTCGGAGAACGACCTGACCGAAGGAGCGCATCCGGTGTCCTCATGCGCTGTGTCACCAACCGAGGAAGGCAAGCAGATCCTGCCACCGTCAATCCACTCGGGGCATATGTGGCAACCAGCTGCATCTAGGACGTTAGTCGGAAAGGCTTACCGCAGGGATTCTTCTGGCCCACCGCAGTCACAGACGCCAAAGTCATCGTTCGCAAGTGCGAGGGTTGCCAGTTCTTCGCAAGACAGACAAATTCTCCCGCCAGGAACTCCAGACTATCGCTATCCTGGCCATTCGCAGTATGAGGGCTCGAACATGGTCGGGCCATTCAAGAAAGCGCTAGGGAGGGTTCACGCATTTATTCGTCGCGGTGGATAAATTCACCAAAGTGGATTGAGGCTAAACCCGTCGCAACAAATCACAGCGGCACGAGCAAAGGATTTCATTTAATCTGTATACTATACGGTTTTTTGGGTCCCTAACCGCATCATAACCGGACAACGGCGACTCAGGTTCGCGGGCGGCCTATTCCAAGATTTCTGGCGACGACTTCGGCATCAAGATCTGCTATAGAGCATCTGTGGCACACCCGCGGAGCAACGGGCAGGTTGATGCGAGCCAAGCAACGGCCATGGTCTACAAGGCACAAGGCCAGGATATACGACCGACTACAACCATGATGCGGGTCGGTGGGTACAAGAACTACCATCCGTTTCTCTCTGGTCTCTCAGAATCCACGGTTAGTCGGCAACAGGGCAAATCCCCTTTCTCCCTGGTCTACGGCACCGAGGCCATGCTACCGACAGAGATACAGTTCGGCTCTCCGCGAGTCCGGGCTTATAACTCCGAGACGACTCCAACGGCACCCGACCTCTGATCGAATTAGATCAGCTGGAAGAAGCAAGAGACGCCGCAATACAATCCAGTCGGCAAGGTATCTTCAAGGCCTGCGTCGCTACCACAATCGCAATGTCCATGGCCGCGCCTTTTTGGTCGGGGATCTCGTTCTATAAGGAAGGAGACAAACCACCAAGGACAGGCACAAACTATCCCCCATCTGGGAAAGGGCCGTTCATTATAGCCCGAGGTCACGCGGCCAGGCGCCTACCGACTAAAGACCAAAGATGGCGTCCTCATCACCAACTCATGGAATATAGAACAGCTATGTCCTTTCTATACTGAGTTTTACATTTTTCCATGTGTACAGTTTTTCCTGACTCACTACGCCGCTTGTTCCAATCGAGTAGTTGAGTCGGGGGCTGCATGTATATACGTGTTCTGTCAATAACATACAAGCTTATTTCACCCCGGTTATGAAGCCTTGCCACGACTGACGCGTTCGCCACCGAGGTATAGCATCTTACTCCGAACGTTTTTATCAAGTTCTATTGAATAACTCGGTGCATGCTACATGGTCGGGCAAAGCTAATGACAACCGAATAATAAGTTTGGCGGGCACGCACATATATTTACACATGATCGTATATGAAAGCATATATATACACCGACTACAAAATGTATTGCCTTTACAGACCCAGGTCTCGGGTAATCGCTTCAGCAGTCGGCTTCCGCCTGTTGAGATCAGCTCCAGCGCTTCCTCGGGCATCGTCTCCTCGGAAAATCCCTCCCCGATGGCCTCAATGTCCGCCCTCGGGTAAGATGACTTGGTCATTGCTAGGGTCTGGGGCCACGCCGGCGGCAACCCGCTCGTCTGAGTACCTTTTCAGGGGCACTCGGTGCGTCCTCGAAGACGCCCCATTATTTGAGGAATTCTGCTACAGCTGGTCCCCACTGGGCGGGGATCTACAAGGTCAAGGAGCCCTTTCACGGACCCGACGAGGGCCTCCCGTGACTCCCTGATTGACCTTATCTCCTCTGTGTAGAACCGGTACTGGGCCTGGACGTTGGCTCTCATGCCTGCCCAGATCGGCCGGCGAGTAAGCTTGTCAGATTCGGCTACACACAGGGTGACTAATGTATTGGCTAAGATCACAGTCGGGTTGAGGGCTTACTTTCGTAGTCGGCCTCCCACCCGGCCACGGTCTTCTCCAGTTCGGCCTTCTCCTTACCGAGCTTGACGACGGCCTTCTCCAACTCGGACTTCTCCCGGTCAAGCTCGGTGTTGGCCCTTGTCAGGTCGGCCTTGACCCTTTCAAGCTCGGCCTTGGCTTCTTCGGCTCCCTTCAGCTGCGACTCCCTCTCCGCTCGGGTCTTTAGCTCCGCTTCGAGGTCTGCACCACAGATTAGCCAATAGCTCAATCGTGCAGTCATGACACCACCGAGCAGTCGGGATCGACGTAGCTGGATGAATACATCAACGGTCCAGTCGGGAAGATATGCTCGAGGATTTTACCTCTGATCTTCTTGGCTAGGGCCCATGTCTCTACCCTGAGCTGATCAGCGCCGCTCTTCAGCCAGGCCTCCCTCCTCGTGTGACGCGCCTCCATCTCGGCCTTCAATGCCCGGAGTTGTTGCAATTCCGTGAGGTGGGGAGCCATCTCGACCAGGATCTCCGTCATCGCCTCGTTGCGGTCGACGAGCTTCTGTTCGGGACAAGGAACAAACCGACGACAGAGTCAAACACCAAGACAAGAAGATTGCTGGACCTTAACTACAAGAATCATACCGCGACCCCTTGGGACCCGTTGATGGCGGCACGAAGCAGGCTCTCGCGCTCTCTCCTTGCGACGACTTCATCGAGCCTGAAGCTTTTCATAGTACCATCGCGAGTGGTCCACGTGAAGGTCCGGGGCATCACACGTGGGGGAGCTTCGATCCGAGGCAAATGTGGGATCTCCGGCGGCGGCGGCAACGGCGACGATGGCGAGGACGATAACCATGATGGCGACGGGGTCCTAGCCTCGGCACCGCCTTCCCCTACAACATCGGGGACCGGCTCGGGGGTTCCGTCCCCCGCTTCCGCGACGTACGGTGCCTCGGGGACTGGGGCCTCAGTTTCAACGGCCACCTCCTGGTCGAGTGGCGGTAGTGGCCCTGTAGTCGGAGCCACCTCGGTCTCAGCGACCGGGCTGGCCGCCGGCTCAGCAGGTGTGTTCGCTGCCGCTGGCTCGACTGGGGCGGACTCATCAAGTGGAGCAGATGGCTCAACCTTTTTGAGGTCGATATCGGCCCGCTTCCTGCACAACGAAGCAAGACGTCAGAACTGTATTTTAACATACAACGACTACAGAAGGCTCGGAGTAGCGCACCTCTTGGAGAACTTCAGCTTCCTGCCAGCCTGCCCGCTCCCCGGCGAAGTGCTAGCATCGGCACTCGCCCCGGTTGGTGTCATCGATGGCAGAGGCATATCAGCCTGAGTTGGCCTCGACTCTGGTATGGTTGGTTTGGGTTCCTTCGCCCCAATCGGCCTCTGCTCTGGTTGGCCCCTTGGCGGCGCGGTTGCTGAGCACGACAACGTCGAGCCCAAGCCTGCTGATCTTAGCCTGGGACTCGACCGCGTGGGCGTTGTGGCAGTGGTGTCCTTTATCTTCAAGCTGCCACTCACGGCGCGCGCTGTCATGGCCCCCTCACCCCGATATAAAATCGGCTTCTTCCCCGCTCTCTTGGAGTCGGGTTGGGCATCAGAGGGACTCCTCGGCCTCTTCCTCGACGCGACCATAGACAATGGACGAGAGTCTTCATCAAATTCCTCATGCCACTACAAGCAAGTCGACAAGATACCATCACGCAAGGTTGAACAATCACCGTTCCACAGGCGTTCACCACAGAAGGAGGTAGAAGGTTACCTTGGTCCGCGGCCGGATGAAGCTATAGGCAGCAACTCGGCGGTTATCATCTTCGGTGGCAACGACCCCTTCGAAGAAGTAGCCAAACAAGGTACCGGTCACTGCCCCCTTGTCCGCCGTCTCGCTGCTCACCCGGTCGGGATCGTGTTTACCTTTGAAGGCCCAGCCGAAAGCGCTTCTCAACTTCAGCGGCTGGACGCGCCTCGTCAGGAAACGACGAGCCACCCAGGGCCCCGTCAAGCCGGCCCTCTTGAGGTCATCTATCTTCGTCAGCAATATATGTGCCTGGCCCAGTTCTTCAAAGGTTGGCTCCGAGGACCAGCTTGGCAACACTGCCGGCGGCATACCAGTAAACGGGGGCAAGGAAGGAGCTAGATCGGCGCAGTAAAACCACTCCTTGTGCCAGCCCTTCAGAGAAGATTTCAAGGGCAAATCGATATACGTCTTCTTCCCATCACTCCTTAGTTGAAGACCGGCCCCCCCAATCACACTGATATTGCTCTTGGAAGGCTGGGGCTTGACATGGAACAAGTGTCGGAAGAGGATGAAATGGGGCTCAACACCCAGAAAGCATTCGCAAAGAGTAACGAATATGGAGATCTGAAGGATCGAGTTGGGATTTAAATGCACCAGCTCCAGCCCGTAGAAATCAAGAATGCGGCGGAGGAAATCGGACGACGGAAGACACACAAGCCCCGATCAAAGAAAGAGGCGAAAACTACCGTTTCACCAGGCCGGGGGGTGGGGCTCGACTCATCCCTCGCGACCGCCAACGGATCACTTCTTGGCTGGGCAACTTCAGCTCGCTCTCCAGCCGTCTCAGCTTCACCGAGCCGCAATCCGAGATCGGCCAAGAACTCCCTGGCGCACCCGCAGGATTCGTCCCCTTCGGCATGATTGGAGGTGGTGAGATTTGGGGGAAAGCAAATCAGGGGCTTGGAATAAATGAAGAGGATTGAAATCGCCCGAGTCCGGGTGGGGAACGGCTGCTGCTAACCCTAGCCGGGCGGGAGGCGAAAAGCTAGGCGCAAAGGTGGAAGACGAAGAGATTGGCTGCTTTGGGGAAGATGACAGAATCTTTTTCTCTCTCCCCATCCTTTTATAGCCTGTACCGACTAGATGGGCCCAGGCCTGCACAGTTGGTATTGGGCCGACAAGACATGAGTTCCTACAGTAGCATGCTCCATGTGGGCCGCCCGCAGGCTGAGTTGAAATTATAGCGCTAGTGCTACCCACAGGAATCGATGAGGTAAACAGATATGCTTCATGAAAGCCTTACTGCTAAACATATATGTTTGGGTATCTGTTTTATCCACCAGGTCTCGAGGATATATCCTTACAAGGATCACAAAGCTGGTCTTCATTAAAATTGGGGATGCAGGTATCTTCTCGGGAACACCTGACCAATAATGGATTTATTTTCATAAAGTGGTACTCGGCCTACATGCATAGCCATCAGTTGCCATGAGCGACATTATCCCAGCCGACATGACGCTGAAGAGTCTAACTTTCGAGTAGTGCACTACTCGGGGAGAGACTATAAATATCTATTCCCGCTAACATGATGCGGAAGAGTCTAGCTTTTGAGTGGGACGCCATCGGAAAAGACTATAAACTCATATTCCGACTGACATAAAGTCGAAGAGTCCTATATACGAGTAGCCTCCCTACTCGGCAAGACTATAAATTATATTCCGGTTGACATGATACCGAAGAGTCTCATATACCAGTAGTAATCTACTCGGGAAAGACTTCCAGGTTAAAGATCTTTGACTTTATGTTTAATTGTCTTCACAATTAAGCACAAAGTCGGGGGCTACACCTAATAGGTGCGCCTATTCGGCGCACACTATTCATATATTTACATGAAGCCCTTCATAGCCTCGCTGCCAGCTGACATGAAGCAGGACTCGGGAAGACTTACTCGGACAAAGAGTACTCGGGAGCATCGCACTCGGGTAATCTTCACCGTGGAGGATGAGCACTCGGCATCAGCTGTGACTCAACTATGAAGGTCTCAGGGGCTACTGTGGGAGCCATGGGCCCCGGGTACCTCACTACAAGCACATGGGCCACTCAGATAGAGGATGGGCCAGATCATGTAATTAGAGATAAGATAGCACCCGGCAGGCTGTGCCTTGTACAATAAGGAAACATAGCCTTAGTCGGATAGGATTCTATCTCTAAGAAGGAAATCCCTTGGTCGTATCCGACTGGGATCCTTACCATGTACCCCTGTCCCCTAGTATATAAAGGGAGGCAGGGCGCCCCATGAGGGGACACCAGATCATTGATCGTAAAACCACCTCAGAGGAATAACACCTCAACTGGACGTAGGGTATTACCTCACATCGAGGGCCTGAACCAGTATAATTCTCCCGTGTTCCTCTGCAATCCACCGAATTCCAGGTCACCGAGTAGCCCCATAGTATTATTGCTGGTGCAAAGCATCGACACAAAGGGGGCTTGGATCTGAGATCTACGGCACTTAGTCCTTAAGCAGACACAAAAATCCAAGATTTTTGAAATTATGGTTTTTACTAAATTAGTTTTTAACGGCCCGGAAACCAGGGCATTACAGGCTCCTGTAGTGGGTCGTGCCGTGTCGGCCCATATGCTGAGTCCTCGGTCTAGGCACGGCCCATGAAGGTGCTGGACCGTGCCGTGCCGGTGTGGGCCTGAATTGACACATGGGCCGCCCGTCGGCCTATTAGCACGTTTGGCCATAAAATTTGAAAATATGAGGCGAAAAAAAAGAGAAAAATAGAAAACTAAAGTAAAAATATTAGGAAAAATAAGGAAAAAACAGTGGAAAATTAGAAAAAATAAGAAAAAAAAATAAGGAAAATAGAAAAATTATGAAAAAAATGATAGACCGACCGGGCCGTGCCCGTGCTTAGGCCATGTCATGCCGGCCCGGCCCACGGGCTGAGACACTAGCCCAAGCACGGTACGACATAGTTACTGTAGCACTATGCCCGGACCGGCCCATTAAGGCACGGCCCACTCCGCCATCACTAGGTGAGCTTCTTTAGCATAGCTCTAGTTTTTATTGGTGCGAATAATTCCTACTCATTTGACAATACAACATAGCTAAAGAGAGAAGCATTAGATTGATGCCAACTTTTCTAACATGCTTGGGGAATCACTGGTTGCAATATAGATTATGCAGAAAGCAATGGTAGTAGAAACCCATCGCAACGTACTGTAAAATATCTATCATTAAAAAAAAAGTAGATATGATCCTGGTCTATTGAACAATTATAAATATAAGGTCCTATTTTATATTTAGCACAAGCCCTAAATTCTTAAGGACGGTCGTTGAATTGAACCGACTACCCTAAATGGCGTGGGAGTACTACGAGCAGTACCAAGCTTCTCGTGTAGTCTTGAGTCGTCCAAGCGGATAGTGCCAGTTCAAGTGATCCTTGCTGCGGCCGGCGTGCCGAGCTCGAGCTCGTTAACCTTAGTGTCTCTGCCTCTCGATCTCACATAAAAGTTGGTAGGGGAAGAAAGTTGCACCGATAAATGGTGGAAAGCATAGTTGCTGGTGGAAGTGAGTGCGTGCTCATACGAGGAAACACACGACGACATGTACATAGCTAGGGGTGAAAGCGGAGCGGATTCGGACGGATAGTGGTCATACCATATCCTACACCATTATTTTTAAGCGGATGCGGATGACGTGCAGATGCGGATGCGAAGCGGATTATTTCGGACGTCGGATTTGGTACGGAATCGGTGCGGACTCGGATCGGAAATGGAATAAAATTGTCGGATGTTAAGTTTGTATTCAGTCCATACAACAAGAGGGCAGCAATACAATAAGCAGCAATATGACAGGAAAACAACATCTGAACATGATCTCAACTCTCTAGGAAAAGTCCATCCATGGCTCCATGCCAATGCCATAACAACAGGAGTAAAGTCCCAAGTCCCAAAATTAATATGTCCAAGATCAAGATGATATTAACAGTAGTTCCATACAGTACTACAATTAGTCTTGCAATTTATGAAGTTGCAAATATGAAATAACAAAATAAAGCACACGCCAACATACAAGGATCCAGACTTCACTTCTCATTCTTCATCATCGCTGCTCAGTTGCTTTTCCTATAATTTTGAGCAATCAATATACATTTTTGACAATAGGACTACAAAATGTATGAAATAAAATGTTCCTACTACTTGAAAAGTAAGTTGGTAAGTGTGTCATACCATATCATCAATCTCATCAAGCGTCAAATTAGCAACCAAGGTCTCCGCAACTTCCAGATCATTAAGAATAGATCCAACCCTTTTATTAGGATCTAAAATATTAGAAACAAAGCTATATTAGACTATTAGTAAATAACCAAGAATGCCTTTTACAACAATATAAATGAGAAATGACACAAGTGATCACCTCTTCTACATCCAGCAACCCAATCCTTGGTACAGACTAACGCTTCTACCATTTCAGGTTCAAGTTTAGTACGAAATGGATCAATAACACGTCCTCCAGCACTAAAAGCTGATTCTGAAGCAACGGTGGAAGCTTGCATGGCCAAGACATCACGGGCAAGAAAAGATAGAACAGGATATACATCTTTATGAGCTTTCCACCATGATAAGACATCAAATTTATCTCCATTAGGCATAGGATTAGGAAGCAACAGGAATGGTTCAGCCATGTATTTATCCAAGTCACTTGCATCACTTCCACTATCCACATGTGAGGCATATACATAATTCATAAAATCAGAATCTGCTTCTTCTAGGTATCACTTTCTTTTGATTCAGCATCGACACTAGTTGTTGGTGCAATAGTAGTCTTATAAAAAGAAGCATATTCTTGATAAAATTGCTTAACAACACTGGTAAACTTTTCCATAGGAGCATGATATGACTGCTTACCATACAATTTCATTATGTTATACTCTACTGTCTTTGTCTTAAACCTAGGGTCAAGAAAGTATGCCACAGCAAGAGCAAGATTTGACCTCTTCCAGTACTTCTCAAACTTCTTATTCATTGAGCTGGCCATTGTTTTGATGGTAACATCATCTCTTTTCATCCATGCAGTAATTAAAGCCTTGATTTCACAAAAGTTATGGTAAAATAGATTTGCAGTTGGATAAGAAGTACCTGACAAAATCTTAGTAATATCATCAAACTTCTTCAAGCACATGCAAAGTGTAGCTGCCTTATCCCAATCTTCAGCTTTTGGAACAAGATCCTCATACATATCTTTTTCAATTTCATAAAGCCTTTCAAAAGCCTTTCTATAATATATGGCATCCGACAACATATGGTACGTTGAATTCCACCTTGTCAGAACATCAGTTGAGAGTTCCCTCGTTGTATCCAATCCACACTCAAATGCACATTTTATAAATTCCTTCTTCTGCAAAGGAGAGCACTTCACAAGAATCACAAATGACCGAATACTCAAAACAGCTTCTCCAATCCAATATGTGCCAAACCATCTTTAGCAACAAGATTAAGTATATAATTTGTACATCTCACATGAAAGAATGCTCCATCACACATGAGGGGGCTCTTTCTATTCAGCACCTTAATAACATCCTTAACACAAACTTTATTTGCTGCTGCATTGTCCAAAGTGAGAGAAAACATTTTTTTCTCGATGAACCACTTATGCAAGCATGAAGAAAATACACTAGCCAAATTTAGCCCAGTATGCCTCCCTTTTACATGCATGAACTTGATAATCCTTTTCTGAATACACCAATTGTCATCAACCCAATGAACAGTGATACACATGTACCCCTTGTTTTGGTTAGAGATCCACATGTCCATTGTTGCACTAAAGCGAGCATTGACAATTTTAAAAAGCTCATACAACTTTTTCCATTCTTCTGAAAATATACCAAGTATATCCTTCCTAACAGTGATACAACTCTTCAAAGGAAAGGTAGGCCGTAGAGATTTTATGAAGTCAGCAAAATACTCATGCTCAACAATATTGAAAGGATACTCATGCATGATAATTGCTAAATAAAATTTCCATAAAGAGACCTCTTGATCATACCTATATGTTTCAACCGAAGTTGTACCGAAATCCTTATCCAACTTGAGCTGCTGCTGTCCTGGAACCACATTGTGGGTTTTTGTGTGGTTCAAGAACACAGACGTACCATTCCTGCTATTGCGCCTAGCTGAATAGGCACAATATTTGCACTTGATCCACTCTTCTTTAACCATCTTGCCATTTATCTTAACCACCTTATTAAAATTATTGTAATGCTCCCAAGCTGGCGAGGATTTCTTCTTTGCTTTCTTTGCTGCAGATTCATCTTTGGTTTCAAGGTCTCCCTCCTCCTCTGCACCATTGTTATCCCCATCAATGACAACAATAGTGTTGGTAGCTTCATTGGTACTGCCCACAGTTGATCGCCCTTCTACCCCTTCAGTTGGAGTTGGCGACGAGGCAGCCATGCTAGTTTCAGTAGCTGCTGCTTTTGTACCTCTTTTTCTAGGTGCCATTTTGAGGGTCCTGATAAATAATGAACAATTAATCAAATTATAAGTTGCTATCGACGTATATGTTACACCCAACAAGATTAATTTTTTAGGGTCATTTAGAATATATGAATGCTAGTTCAAAAGAAACAGAAATATCTGAATATCTGTCTCAATAGTTAATGGGCAACCGGATTGTCGATTTATACTGTCTGAAGAGGAAAAAAGAAGTGTTGTGTGAACAAAGTGCATGAACTGTTGCAGGTCAAGAAACCTGGACTAGAAATGGCAACCGAACAAAGCGAGCTGGATCTGTCCTATGGGCTACGCTACCAGGTGCAGGAGATTACCTGGGACGGCAGGGACAGCAGGCAGCGTGGACGCACCAGTAGGAGGAGCGTCGCCGGCGGGAATGGTGGCGGGGACAGCAGGAGACGGTGGCGGCTGGAACGGCAGGTTGCAGAGACACGGACTGGAGGAGCCGGTGCGGACGCTGGGGACGGCAGGCGACGGCAGCAAGGACGGAGGACTGGAGGAGACGTCGCGCTTGGGCGGGAGTTTGGGCGGCTAGGGTTGGGAAATAAGGCTGTCAGCCTGTCACCAGAAACTTTCCTCTCTTTCCCATCACTTTCCCGTTTCCTTTTTGCCTCCGACCCATTCTCAGCGGGAGGCGCGCGGGCGCGGGCGTGGGCGAGGGCACGGGCGAGGGCGAGGGGCGCGGGCAAGGGGCGCGGGCACGGGCGAGGGGCGCGGGCGAGGGACGCGGGCGAAGGGAACCGGCCTACGGGCGCGCGGGGAGGGAGGCCGGCATAGGAGCGGGCAAAATGTAAAATGGGCTAAATTGAGTAGTTGCGTGGCCTGAGAAATGCGGATTATCCGCCAAACCCTATATCGGATAATCCGCTTAAAATATCGGATAATCCGCATCCGCCGGATATCGTTGATACCACATCCGACTCCGCATTTGCATGATACAATCCGCATCCGCATCCGCCGGATATCTAAAAACCCATACCATATCCTCACTTCGGACGGATTCGGAGCGGATTGGATCGGATAATATCCGATCTGTTTTCACCGCTATACACAGCCACCTCCTTTGCTGGTGCTTCAGTTCTCTTTCCAAATGCTTGTCTGTCTGTAGTCATATTGCTCTCTTTTTTGAGGATGATCGATTGATTTCATCGAAATTTGCGCTGTTTCTCATATATATATATATATATATATATATATATATATACACACACACACACACACACTTGGTGCACCATGGTGGCTAGGTCTCAAAATTTAAATCGGATATATGCCTAATTTAAATGAGTATAAAAATTTTTAAAACTTTTTAGATATAAACATTAACTTGTTTACTAACTAGTTCAAACAAGTTTGAACTGAATTTGAACTTATGTACGTCTTTTTTGCTTAAATTTTGATTCTAGTTATATGTCATCCAAACATATAATTAGCTAGGTATGTAATATGGGATGGTAAAATAACTTTGAATTTAAGATGTTTTGTTACAATTTATGAATATCAATCAAACTGTTACATCTGGGTATATACCTAGAAATTAAAAATTCTAAAAAATTTAAACAAAATTCGTGTATTTCAAACCTTGAAGCCCGGACACCATGAGGCCCCAACCGGGTATATATATATAACGCTAATTATCTATTATATTATAAAAACAGATTTGAAAGAAGACACTCTATTCACACTAGAGGCCTAAAAATTAACACGTTAATCAAAGAAAAAGAAAAATATTTGAACCATTAGATCGAGGTGAATCTTGATTATAATAGTGTATATTGATCGGTATAGTTGTATACAGGACTATTTTTTAAAAATTGAGAAGCAGAGAAAGAATTATATAGTAAAAAATAGTCCCATGGAATTTGTTTAGAGAAATAGAATCGGATTGCACACTTCAAAACAAACCACGCAGATAGACACAACTGTTGTGTGTGCTATATGGATATGCCAGCATGCAGTCTGTCGCATGCAAAGAGGAAACCACAAAGCAGCACATCAACCAATTAAAGAAGCACTGAAGGAAGCAAGCAATTAACAAGGTTAATTGAGTTTGAATTGAATTCATATCGACCGAGATCAAGATGGTACAGCAACAAGGTAAGTATGGCAAATTAAGTAGAGTACTAGACAATCTAAACGTACAGCTTAGCTTATTGTTGGTAAAAGAAAATTGAATATAAAGTTCATCCTATCTGACTGTGTTCTATTATATCATATCCATCTATGTATTGAGAGGTAAAAAAGAGCCATCCAATCTTATATATTACAACATTAATTGAAAAGTTCGAAAAAAGAGAAAAATATCTAAACCATCTGTCCTAATATAGGAACAGGAGCTCCTCCCCATCAAGGCTAATAAGGATGATCACGACTAAAAAATTATTTTTAGCGACACTCTTTTTACTGTACATACTGCTTTACAGTAAGCCAGAAGCCCTGGTTACGGACTGTCTCTGAAAATCTATCTTCAGAGACAGTCACTTTAGTCAGCCAAATGACCTTGTTCGTCTACATGAAAAAATTGATTTTTAAAGATAGGCGCTTAAGTCGTCTTCATCTAGAAATCAATTTTTAGAAAAAAAAAACACACACATATATATACATAACTTTATCATATGAAATTAGATAAAAATAAACTTTATATGAAAATTATAGAGCTCGATGAGATTGCAACGCCAGCTCGATTGGTCTGGCAGACAACACTGACATACCTACTGCTTCTAGCATGGCAGTGTTATTCTGCCAGACCAAGCAGGATGACATGGCAAAAAGGTTCAGATTTAAAAAAAGTTTTCGGAGGATTTATTTTTAAAACTAAAAAAATAAAAAGGTTCTAGAAAAACGCCAACTAAATCGTGGTAGGATAACAGTGCCACACCCTCCTGGCGTGCCGGTGTTGTCCTATCATGCTAGGTGAGTTGGCATCCTGTAGATCATATGCTAATTAGAAAATGAGCTACCCAGTTTGCTATGAAGTTCTAGAAATTAACACTTTAATTGGAGAAAAAGAATATAACATCTACCATTCGATTATGGTGAAACCAAATTAAACGGCTGATATTAATCTACTACTTTTGATGATACGTATACTATTAATGACAAAAAGATATAGCACATGTTTGTACTCATGGCAACCATGTGCATGCAAAGTCCCATGTGGATATGAACTCCGATGCACAATGCACTTCCTTCTATATTTTTTTGATTCCTCAGCAGTAAGCATATGCATACAGACACATGAGGCAGGTGACTAAGCGCAAGGTAACTAAAGCCAAAAGATTAGTCGAGTTCGTCATACATAGGCTTGAGGCTTCAATGTAGTACCTTATCAGAACAGATTTGATTTTGTAAGGTGCTAGCAATAACGAGGGAAGGGTAGCGGGTAGGTGAGCAGAGAGGTGGCAAAGGAGCAAGGAGGTGGTGGTTGCCACTAGATGGCAAGACGAGGGGCGTAAAATGAGTAAGACAGCATCAAAGGAACCCTTTTGACGATAATGTTTGATTTTTTAAGAGCCAATGATTACTAAAAAGAGTACCGATGAGCAGGCAAGTGGAGGGGTGGTAAATGAGCAGGGAGGGGGCAATTGGCCAAAATGCTAAAGACTATAAAAATATAATTCTAACGACAATAAGGTTCAATTTTTTAACATGCTAATGACAACAAAGTGAAGAGGTAGCGGACGGCGAGGGAAACTGTGACGATGAAATGGTTCATTTTTTATAGGTGCTAATGACAACTAAGAGGACGGCGACTAGCCAAGTGAGCAAAGGGGCGGCAAAAGAGTAAGAAGGTGGCAGCTAATGGGACATCTAAAAACTACAAAAACAGAGACAAACAATAATAAGGTTTAATTTTTTAAGGTCTCGATGACAACGAAGAGGAGGGACAGCAGGCAGACGAGCAGAGAGGCAGCGACAGTTGCTGCAACTTTAAAAAACTATAAAATAGAACCCCAGTGATAAAAAGGTTTGATTTTTAAGGTCCTAATTACAACAAAGAGGTAGGCAGCGATGGTAGGTAGACAAGCAAAGGGAGTTGACGTGTGGGCGAGCAGGGACGACAGACAACGAGTGAAATAGAGGCTAACCAATTTTAACAAGGATCAAAGTAAAAATTGAGTCCCATATAGACTGCTTTTATAAAATTCTTAAATTTTAATGCAGTGAGATAGAGTCCCTTAGAGATGCTCGATCAACTAAAAGTCAAGATTGTTGTTACTTATTTTATTTATTATTTTTTAACAGTAGCGTATCATCAATTTATAAGCTCTTCCTATCCTAAAGATATGCCTAGCCAGCGAGCCGACTATTCTAAATTTTTTTAAAGACAACCATGTAGAAAAAATTATTTAGGTGCTAGTGTACAATTGCACGGGCCATCCTGCCAGTTAATTATGAATTAAGCATGGAACTAATGTGTTGAAGAAACTAATATAAATGTTCCCGTCCGTTTCTGCACAAACTCGGACATCATTTTTAATAATGGAAGTATAACTTATAGCCTCGGCATCAACTAAAAGATACAAACAATTATATTTCTTCCGGTTTTTAATAAATGATGTCATCGACTTTTATCGTGACGTTTGACCATTCGTTTTATTTAAAAATTTAAGTAAATATGATTTATTTTGTTGTGACCTAATTTATCATTAAAAGAACTTTAAGCATGACTCATATTTTTTATATTTATCCTAACTTTTTAAATAAGATGAATGGTTAAACGTTAAAAAAAAGTTAACGGCGTTATTTATTAAAAACCGAATGTAGTATCTGTGGATGTCATGATTCGTAATTTGGTGGGTGAAGGCATGCACCAATCAATGTCTGCCTTCTCTTGTTATCTAACACAACAGTCAAATCTTCAAGAAACAAAAAAAAACAAAAAGAATAGTGAATTACGTATTAAGCGACTTGCAGTAGATTTCTTAAGATATTGCCTCCAACTGCTAGCTAGTCATAATGACGTACATACACATGTGCAGGGAGATGAAATGGTGACGGCCGTGTAAATAGCTAGGAAGACCCTTACGCTGTCCGATCTACATAACTACAGTTCTGCTCTGCTCATGGTCTTTTCGCGGTGTCAGCTGGGTGCAGCTGCGTTTGCGCTTGTAGACGACATGCCAGAAAGGAGGCCCGTCGTGCAATGTCGTTTACGATCGGCGGTGCAACAGTGTACTCCACTACTCCTATCTAAAACTATCCACCATGTATGTATATGTCGGGAATTGATATGTATATCCATGTACTATTATCTATATATTGTATTTTCGTATCACAAAATATCTATATATGCGATGTTGACAGTTATCTAATGCGAAGTTAATTTCTATCACTTTTCAAACAATCGTCACAATCCTTTTTTTAAAAAACAGTTTTATGAGCTTACCACGCTCTGGGAGGATTTTATTTAAAAAACACCCTCCCAGAGAAGGTCATTTGGTACATGCTGAGGCCTCCACGGCTAGGTGAATGGCCCCCTGACTGAGAAAAAACACCCTTAGCCAGGGCGACAAGGATGCCGCTTGCAAAAATCCAGCTACTTCGGTCGCTCCCCCATCAATTTGGAGTGACGGTCATCTATCATATCATGTAAAACGTCCTCGAGGGGCTTTTTTATAAAAAAAAGCCTCCTAGAGGGCGTTAGGGGTGTAAATCTATAAATATTGAAAACAAAATTATAATTTTATAAATATTTAAAAAACATATAAAAATAAAAAATTCTCGCCGTCGCCCTCCTTCCCTCTCCATTGCACGCACTGCGTCTCAACCACGCAACAAGGCGCTGCTTGGTCACGCTGACAGCGCTGAGCCCTAGAGTACGAAGAAGTACTACACTATGTATCTGCGTGCAGCGAGTTCACCATGTCTCCTAAGCCCTAAGATATAGCATGCCACTCATCAACATCTCAAGATGTGTACATGTGTTAGCTAGCACTGTGTTGTTTTATAAAAAATGCTAACATTGTGCTGGCTATTTACTATTTTTTTATATGTAGTTGTAGATATATAGGAGCATCCACTCTTATATCTCTTCAGAATTCAGGAACTAGGCTTTCATGTTGCTGCTACCACTACTACAGAATAGCACATAAGTGCCAATTCCAAGGGGCCAGCAGTACCGGTTGTAGGAACCGGCACTGCATATTTAGCACTGATGAGGAGGTTCATCAGTGCCGGATTGAGAACCGGCACTGATGCCTTTGCATGATTTAAAAAAAAAGAACTGGCTTAGCTCGATTCAAGCAAGTAATAACAAAATGAATCACAAATTGGTCTGGTTCTTCATCACAGGAACTGAATCAAGAGCAAATGCACAAAATGAGTCACAAATTGTACCAGAGTAGGGATTAATGTAATCCAACAGAAACTGAATCACAAATTGAATCAAGAGTCAAAAAATAACAAAATCAACCGAGTCCGACATCGAACCCGAGATCATCATCGAACTCCTCCTGGCCGCACCTCTGGCCATCGTCATACTTCTCCAGGGCCCGGCGTTGGCGATGATGCTCATTCAGGCACGGGGTGAGGACGACGCCATACTCGAGCGCCGCGCAGCTGCCCTGCCCAAGCTCGGGAGTCACCGAGCAGAAGGCGTTACCAGCGACACAGACGTTGCCCTGCTAACGCTGCTGTGGACAAGCACGAGTGGTGATCTCAGCTCCGCATCTTGCGATGCCCAGCTCCAGCCACCCCTAGGCCGCCGCCTCCTCCCGCTCGCCCCTCCCATCTCGTCCTCGTCATGGTGGAGGAGGTGGCACGGGGGGCCAGATCCAGCGTCCCCTGAGCTCAGGCCTATCGGATTCGGCAGTCCCAAGCTCAGGGGCCACCACATTTGGCCCCGCGCCGCCTCCTCCACTGTGCCCCCTAACTCTAGGCAGCCCAACCAGGTGGCCGCCATGCAAGGCGGCCTAAGAGGGGCAGGGAGCCATCGTTGGGGAGAGGTGGCCGTTACGTTCCAGGCAGCGAGAGAGGGAGCAAGGGAGGGAGAGAGGTTGGGTGAAGAGACAGGAGAGAGGCGAGGAAGATGGAGAGAGGACTGAGAGAAGTGAGAGAAGCAAGGGAGGGAAGAGCAGATGAAGAGAGGCGGCGGGGATTTTTTTTTAAGATCGCACTTAAGAATTTGCCTAGCCGCACGGGGGTGGATCGATCGGCTCGGCTCAGCTGGGTTTATGGTGCTAGTTAATTAAGAAACCGGTACTAATAGTTGTTTGCTATGTGTCGGTTCATCTAAAAAATCAGCACTGCACATATCAGTGCCGATTCAACTAAAAAATTGGCACTGATGTGGGGTTATCAGTGCCGGTTCTTTTTCTCCTAGAGCACGCGCAGGTCCAGGGGGCAGGGAAGTCTCCACCAGTGCCCATTTTTTCCTAACCAATACTGATAGGGCATCACGGTTGAAGATTTGGTAGTAGTGTACCCTGCTTGGGGGTGGGGTGGGAAGGTGGGTTGCAACCCTATTTACTGTACACTATCCTCTGCCTATGCTAGCAGTATCAAATAACGGAGTTTAAAATGTAGACATTCAGAGTAAACATGGTACCTTCTTTCCGCCCTCTCTTAATAATATAATAGATGATTAAGCTACAGATCCACCTAATACATGACGTAGCGGTTCCTATTGCCTTACTGATGTTGGAGTAGTGAGTAACAGAAAATTAATAATTGGCCTAAACTGGAAAAAGAGAAGAATAAATCCAAGAGAAGTAAAATAGTTGGCATAAACAGCAAGGTCTTATTTAACAAATGTCTACAAGACTTATTGCCAGAATATCGTTTATACAATCGTTTATTTGAGGCAGGCATCCAAGTGTTGCTGCTTGTATATAAGTATAAAGTACTACAGTTAACATGTACTCTATGTGCTGCGCAAGTAGGATATCTCTATGATGATGGGCGTGTATGACTACAAATTTCATTTTTCAGCTGAGATGGCTTCGAGACTGTCATGATGGACGGTGATGCCAGGCACAAAGCATGGCGCCGCAATCTGAAGGCAGGTTCTAGACTCCCCTGGGAGTAGGGTAGAATATATAGCCATTCTTTACCTGCTCTTTGTATCGGCCATGCCACAAGCTGTGAACTCGCCCTGGAAAAGCCGGGTCAAGGAAGCATAGTACATGCGACATTGCTACACTAGGACCAAATGGAAGCATTATCCACTGTACATGAGCACGTCTAGTTCCTGATGCCTTCTAAGCCCTAAGCACCAACATACCAAAGGTGTATACTGAAGATATATGCATATGTATGTGTTAGTGTTGTGATATTCTCCCTATGTGGCAACTTTCAGCCTGAAGTTCAAATTGGCCTGAAGTTCAAATTGGGTTGATAGTGGACAGGGATGGTTTCTTTATGTACCTGCAGATAGGAGCGCTGAATGTCATATATCTTGTTAGTTTTCTATACTCATCCTCACTACTCCGATACATTTTTTTTATCAACTACCGCTTGAATTTATGTAGTATTACAGCATTGTTAATATCTTCTTCTCCAAAATACAAGTTTGTCATAGAAACATGTATGGTGATGTACACCTATATATGTAGTATAAGTACTAATTTTATGATTAGAGTATGTGCATATCTCTACTATTATAAAAATTAAGAGCGTTTCCATCCGTCCGTCGCTGACGTCTGCATGACGTCAGCACCGGCGTCGGATCTACCCAACCAGAGCACGGCCACAGAGCGAGGGGGAGGGGGTCGGAGTGGAGGGAGGAGCGAACGGGGCGGGTACTCACCTTGGGCTCGTCCCCGAACACAACACCGGCGGCCGGATCCGCCGCATCCGCCCAGACCCCGATCCAGCTCCGGCGGCGCCACCCCCATCGCCTCGCACTACCACCGCCGCCGCGAAGTAAAACCACGTCGATCGGGAAGGCGTCGAGCGCGCCGAGCGATCCGTAGTCGCCCGCCTGCGCCGGGGCGGCGCGGCGGCGCGGGGAGGAGGAGGCCTGCCGTGGCAGCGCGTCGGGCTGCGCCGCCGCCGCGTGGGCGATCACGGAGCCCCACACCTTGCGGCGCAGCACCGCCATGGGGGCTAGCTAGCTGTCTCGGGCAGTGGTGCTACATGCGGCGCGGGGGAGGTGGGATCGCGGAGGAGGGGAGAGGAAGGCGAGGCCGAAGCCACCAGAAGTTTTGGAGCGGGTGGACCGTGGACGGGTTCGGGGATAATCCCCCACTCCCTCAGGGCAGTGTGAGCGACTGTGATGAGTGGCCCACGCAGCTCCAACGTGGCAGCTCGTCTCGTTTTTCCCGGTGAACTACTGAATTCACACTGGGAGACGCACGCACTGTGGACCAGGGGAGTATTCAATACACCAATATGGGACGAGCTGGATTCAGCACGTGGAACTTTCAGGATTTTCTGTCGGGAATTATGGTCACCTTTTAAAAATATAAAGAGTTTTGCTTTCGATAAAGTTAATATTTAAAAATTTTAACTAAAAATATCTACTATTATAAAATTAGAATGGCTTCTGTTCGTTCCTCTTTAACATCAGCATAACGTCAGCTCCGCACAACCTAGGCCGATAAGAGCCCCCACCATGTGTTGGATCTAACTAGCCAGAGCACGCCCAAAGAAAGAGATTTCTAAAGGGAAATTATACAGAGGTTAGGGCGGATCTAGATCGGAATCGAGCAGGGACTTACTCGTACCGATCTGATCGAATTAAGGGAAGATTGCTGCGGTGGAGAAGAGCGAGGGGGAAAGGAAGGCAAGAGGGGATCGGGGTGTTGTGCTCTACCTTTTGTTTGCAGCGGACATGAGAGGTCAAGGGTGGAGACTAGAGAGCCCTCTTCCTCATCCGCTCCATATCATCACCAAGCTTGAGGAAGAGGCTATGGTGTTGGCAGTGCTCATCGCCGTAGCACTAAAGAGAGGAGAAGCCGGCGCTGCGACCCACTGGAGAGAACAACAACGAAGGAGGAGGAGAGGTTAGCTCTTGCAGTCGCCGTCAGCCCGTTAGAGTGGAGGAGATGCGGTGCGGACCAACGACCATCGACGGCAGTGACACATTGTGAGGAAGAGGTGACGGCTGCCGGCGTGGAGGAGGCGGCGACTATCGATGCGGTGTGTGGCGGAGGCGGCCGCTATCAGTGCGGCACAATGAGCAAGCGGCGACGACCAGGGTGCGGCGCGTCCCAGGAAGGAGGCGATGGCAGCTGTCGGTGCAGTAGGTGAAGACAGTGAGGAGGCATGAGGAGAGAGTGATGGAGAGAAGAAACTTAGGGTTTCTGCTCATTCCCACATCAAGCTGTCACCTTCATTGGGCCTGCGGCTCTACTGGGCCACTTGGCGCCAATGGGCCATGGGCCTCCTAGGCCTTTAGGGCTGGCTCGGGCATTTGGGCTGAATTAAGTTTTGTTTGTATTTAATTGATTTAATCCATTTCTCAATTTTCAGGATTAAGTTTAGTACCTACTTGGCTATTTAAAATTGATAATAGAATTACAATAAGTTTTACGGCTGCAAAATAAGTTAATTTTCCTCGCTAAGAAAATTAGGACACTGTCCCCTCTCTTCCTCGCAGGCTCACAACGGCGCACCACGTGATAAGATACATAGGAGAAGAAAAAAAAGGCTACCGCCAAAATCCGGCTCAAACCTGGTAGTTTACATTTTCACCTCTTGACCAGGAGCATGACCGCCTAGGTTATGGACCATAAGTAACTTCGTTACTCTGTACATCTATTGCTTTTGATTTTCGAGGACCTATTACTTATCTTTAACTATGTGCTCCATCAAAATATAAGAATCGATCGGACATATAAGATGCAGCTGCAACAGCTAGGCTGGTGTAAAACCATATGCAAAAATTGATGATTTTCACGTGCCTTTCGTTAGAGGCGGTTGTTCAAACCGTCCGTGCAAATCTATTTTATCCACATCTACAAACCATTTCTTAAGTAGTGATAAAAAAACACACACAAAGCAGACCTTTATAACCCGATCACTCTTCTCGTACAATGCGGGATACTAGGAGATTACGTATGATTCTATAATTAAAATCGACTTCATCTAGTATAACGTACGGGCATTTTGCTAGTAGAATAAAAAAACTCATAATTCATTCATTTCAAAAAAATATAGCACATATACTACTTATTTTCATTCGTAGTAATGTATGGGTGTCGGCGAAGTAGGACAGGGGGTCCCACATGCCCTGGGGACGCGTGGGTCTTCGGCCACGTGGATCCCCGGGGGGCACCCTTCCACCGGCCCCGGGCTCGTGCCCGGGGCGCTACCGCCTTCGTCGCTGACGGCCCGGGCTCGTGCCTGGGGCGCGACCGCGACGGCCCCGGGCTCGTGCCCGGGCACTATCGCCATCGGCCCCGGGCACGCCCCCGGGGCATCGTATATATCAGCTCGGCCCCGGGTCCTCTTTGGCCTCGGGCCCGAGCCTTGCCTCCGGGCACAATTCACTGCCTGCCCGGGGCCCACATGTCGGTCCCCGGCAGGCTCTGGACCAACTACTCTGCCACGTGTGGGCGTCTCCCAATGGCCCCCCGTGGACACCCGACTGCTGTCAGAAACCTTTTGACTTCTGAGGGAAGAGTGTGCGCTAAAGTCAAGAAGAGTCAGAGACCCTTGACTTGGAGGCGTGCGCCATCACGTCTCCACGTTCCAGCCGTCGCTCTCGCAGCCGACCTACCCGGCGTGACGCAGCAGGCGCCAGCAGGCGGACGTGCAAGACAAGACGGCGACAAGACTTTGACAAGACAGATCATACCTAGCTCTCTCACGTGCATCCGGCGTTGTGGACTCCCCTCATCTATAAAGGAGGATCCAAGCCACAGGCACGGAAGGAGGAGGCCGAACCGGACAGAGCTTTCCCTGTCTTCTGCTCCCGTGCTCATTCTCTAGCAACTGTTCCTCTTCTCCCGCTCCGGCCGTGAGCTAGCCTTACCTTGTAACTACCATACTACATTCATCCACCACAGATAGCATACACACAGGAGTAGGGTATTACGCTTCCGAGCGGCCTGAACCTGTATAAATCCTCGTGTCTCCTCTGAGTGTGCGGTTCATCGTCTTCTTCGCGTATCCTTCTTCTACACCCTAACGCCGGCTTCGCCTGAGAACTACTCCCCTGGCCGAATCTCAAAGGGGGGTCTCCAGACTTCCCGCCGACGAGTTCCATCTCCGACAATGGGTATTTAGCTAGTTTTTTTTGAAAAAAAATAAAGGGGGGAAGATTTTGTTGGAGAAAATAAAATTACAGTGTTGACTAAAATTGATTCACTGAGTTTATCCCCTTAGAAATTCAATCACCTATGCGGAAAATTTAATTCTAATCACTGACCTGCTTGTGAAGCCATCTTGACTTGATTTCTTCTTCTTCTCTGCTTCCTCTTCTTCTTGATGCTTCTCTGCGTGTGTGCGCCGACGGACGGATTGATGAAGACGTAGAAGGACCTCACGAACCCCTTCTAGTGTGTTTTGTGGATCGGGCACAATTAGGGTTTGTAGTTGGAGACCGAGCGGTGTCCCGTTCTTCTCCAATTTCTCTTTTATATGTGCACTAGTGGGGCTCGGGGGTTTCCTTCGGTTTAGGAGGTTCGGTTGAATCCACCGATCACGGATTCTATTCGTTATCTTATCTCTAAGCCGATAAAACAACCAACATTCTCCCCTTGATTTAGAGGCTTAATTAATTTCTAAGTCTATTAAGTAAAATAGCTCTCCAAGGCAATGTGTCATAACAACTTTAAACGTCATTAAGACTACAAGACCTATAGTTCACTATAATACTTAAATAAACTCACATCTTAACTTAGCGGGTGTTGATTGAAAAATTAATCCCTATTTCCAGGATCTTAGTCAAAGGCAATCACTTAATCCCATGCCGGCTACATGTTCTTTAAATAAGTTGGGAGGTAAGCCTTTGGTTAGCGGATCCGCAAGCATAAATTTAGTATTTATGTACTCAATCTTATTGTTTGATCCTGGACTCTATCTTTCACAACATGATATTTAATGTCAATGTGTTTGCAGCTTCACTTGACTTGTTGTTACTCGTATAGAATACTGCAGCTTCATTATCGCAGTATATAACAGTGGTCTCTCAATGCTGTCAACCACTTTTAATCTTGGGATGAAATTCTTAAGCCATACGGCTGCCCCGTCGCATGGTAACATGCTACAAATTCCGCTTGCATTGTCGACGATGCAGTAAGCGTTTGTTAGAGCTTTTCCACGAAATAGCTCCTCCCGCAAGGTGAAAATATATCCTGAAGTGGATTTCTTTGTGTCTACGCACCCCGCGAAATCAGCGTCTGAATAGCAAGGACTTCAAGCTTATCAGACTTTCTGTATGTAAGCATGTAATGTTTAGTTCCTTAAATAACGCAGAACTTTCTTTACTGCCTTCCAGTGTCCATTCCTGGTTTAGACAGAAATCTGCCAAGATCCCTGTGACGAATGCTAAGTCTGGTCGCGTACAGACTTGTGCATACATCAAGCTTCCGACAGCTGAAGCATAAGGTACCTTGTCCATTTCTTTAGATTCTAACTCATTTCTTGGACTTTGGAATAATCCGAATTTATCGCCCTTCATTATTGGAGCAGGTGAAGAGGCGCATTTACTCATATTATATCTTTCTAAGATTCTTGAGATGTAAGCTTTCTGAGATAGTCCTAGCACTCCTTTGACCTGTCTCGGTGAATCTCAATGCCCAAAACATAAGATGCTTCACCGAATCTTTCATATCAAACTTTGATGACAAGAATTCTTTAGTTTCTCGCAGCAGTTCTTATCGCTGCTTGCTAATAAATGTCATCAACATAGAGATACTAGATGATGAATTTACCACCTTTATATTTAACATAAATACAGTTGTCCACCTCATTCTCCTTAAATCCGAATTGTCTGATGATCTGATCGAATTTAAGGTTCCATTGCCTGGACGCTGTTTAAGTCCATAGATGGATTTATTAAGCTTGCATGCTAAATGGCCTTTTTCTTCCATAACAAAAACCTTCCGGTTGTGTCATGTAAACATTTTCTTTTAGGTCACCATTTAGAAATGCAGTCTTACATCCATCTGATGGAGTTCTAAGTCAAAGTGAGCCACTAGCGCCATGACAATTCTGAATGAGTCTTTCTTAGAGACAGGAGAAAAAGTTTCATTATAGTCAATTCCTTCTCTCTGTGAAAAACCTTGGCAACTAGCCTGCTTTGAATCGTTCGATGTTCCCTCTAGAGTCAAGCTTGGTTTTGTAGACCCACTTACAGCCTACGTCTTGACTCCTTTAGGAACTTCTACTAAATCCATACTTTATTATGGCTCATTGATTTAGTTCATCTTCCATAGCCTGAAGCCACTTAGATGAATCCTTGCTGTTTATTGCTTCTTTAAATGAGTGGGATCGTCTACCTTCCCCATGTCTTCTTCATTCATGTATACTTCATAATAATCAGGGATGGCAGATCTCCTCACCCGCTGTGACCTTCTTAATTCTTGAGTTTCATTGTTTGTCACTTGAAGGTTGAGGATCTTCATGTGGAGGTTCTTCTTCATTATGTGTCACTTCAATCTGTGAGGCTCATCATCATTATTACTCTCAATATTTTCCTCAACAGAAGGTGTAGTACCAGACGGTCCAGAATTACCCGTTGGCGGTGCTACATCACGTGGCACATTAGAAATTTGGGGATGTTCTGAATAATTGGAATATCAGTCTCTCGGATTTCCGGAGTTTGAATATTAGCCCGAATTTCCTCAAGATTAATTTCCCTTGTCTGTGAGCTCCCCCATTTATTGTCCTCAAGAAAGACAGCATGTCTAGTCTCCACAAATTTAGTAACCCGATCTGGGCAATAAAATCGGTATCCTTTGGATCTCTCGGATAACCGATAAAATGACAGCTCACAGTCTTAGGATCTAATTTCTTTAATTGTGGATTAAATATTCTGGCTTCCGCACGACAGCCCACACACGTAAAATAATTTGAGTGTCGGTTTTCTTCCGGTCCATAATTCATAAGGGGTCTTAGGCACTGATTTACTAGGCACTCTGTTGATTATGTGTGCAGCTGTTTTAAGTGCTTCAATCCACAGCTTAGGTGACAGAATAGAGTGATTCAGCATACTGCGCACCATATCCATGAGTGTGCGGTTGCGTCGTTCTGCTACCCGTTTTGCTGAGGTTCTCCAGGCATGGAATATTGGGCAATAATCCCATGTTGCTGGAGATACAAGGCAAATGGACAGGAATTTGCCCAAATGGAGCGTGTTTCCCGTAGTATTCACCAGCGGTCGATCTCACAATTTTAATTTTAGCATTATGCTGGTTCTCCACTTCAGCTTTAAATATCTTAAATTTCTCAAGAGATTCGGAACGGTCGCTTATGGGGTAAATGTAACCATAACGGGAATAATCATCTGTGAATGTTATAATGAATCAAATCCATCCACAGATGTCACCGGGAACGGTCCACAAATATCAGTGTGAATATTTTCTAGTGGACTTGAGCTCCTAGTGGCTCCTTTCTTTATTGTTTTAGTGAATTTCCCTTAATGCAATCTATGCAATGATCTGCGTCAGAAAAGTCTAAGGGAAGGAGTATCTCTTCTCTTATGAGACGTTCAATTCTCCCCCTAGAAATATGGCCTAACGACAGTGCCATAATTTCGACGACGTCTCATTTGTCACATTCATTACTTTATCATTGCAGGCATTATTAACATTCAGGACCATATCATCCAAAGAGAGCAAGAATAGCTTATCTCGCACGAAGGCGAAGCCGATCACTTTATTATCTAATTTAATGTAAACATATTCTCTTTGAAAAATGACAGTCATAACCAGTTTCTGTCAACACTCGAACAGAAATGAGGTTTCTCTTAATTGAGGGAGCAAGTAAACATTATTCAGATTAAATTGTACCACTAGGGAGTCTAAGTGCTAGGTCTCCAACGCCTTCACTTGATCTCTGCTCCATCAGCTACTTTAGGATTCGCTCCCCTTTGCTACCGCCTGGACAGTAGTCAGTCCCTGCAATGAGTTTACAGACGTGCACAGTGGCACCTGAGTCAACCCACCAAGGATTAATGGAGAATTCAGAGTAAAGTAACTCATTAACATTTATATTTCATCAAATCTCATTTATACCTTTCTTAGCTAGCACTCTCGGAAGCGTGGACAATCCCTCTGCAATTCCATCTTACTGCAAAAACTTGCAATATGGACTTGCAGTGGTGGAGGCAGCTAAAGCTTGAGACTGAGATGCGCTTTGCTTGAGCAAGTGGTTGCTTACTCCCTCCAGACTTATGAGGGTGAGTGATATGGCTTCTTTCTGCCCCGGTCTAATATAACTTACCCGAGCTTTGCCTTGATTTGTTTCCCTCTTCCTTTAGCATGATGAGGTGAGCTGATCTTTAAAGTTTCTGCTTGTCAGCTTTTGTCGCTCTTCTAGGAGAGGGCTCTTCTTTCCTCTTTCCGACTGAGTGGGAATCAATCTGCTACGGTCCACTTCTCTTCTGAGTATTATAATTAATCTTGAAGGGACTATAGTCAGGACCAAGAGAGTCAATATGAAATGCACTAAAAACTTCAGACAATTCCATGTCCATGGTCTTTAGTGTATGTGCCATATGAGTCATCTCAAGGATGTGCTTTCTTACACTACTTTTGCCATCATACTGGCTGGTGATCAGCTTACTTATTAAGGTACTGGCATGGCTCTTAGATGAAGTCTTAAAGTTCTCTTCAATGTTTGCCAAGTACGTCTTAACATCGTTTGAGTTCGTAATCCCTCCAATAATTCCTGGAGCGATAGTACTCTTGATGTACATGAGAGACATTCTGTTGGACTTTTCCCAAGAGGCTACTTTTTCTTCGTAACTCCACTTTGTATTATCATAATCTTCCTGACTCATTTCGTCAGTGTACTTGGGCTCCATAGGGGAGTCCTCTCTTAGTGCTAAGTCATAGTCCAACATGCCAAGATTTAATAGCACATCGTTCTTCCACTCAGCGAAAATTTTTCCCATCAAGGGTGTCACAATTTTAAGCTGCCCCAATGCTGAAAATAACCAATGGAAAAAAAATATTAGTAAAATATTACATATGATTAATTTGCGTTGGCTCAATTAATCACATGCGATGATAGGCTCCTTTTCTAAATTTAATCACCGTTGGGCAGAAAAAATTTAGAAAATATATGAAGTGACAAAAAAAAATCCTTAATTACATCACCGTTGGACAGAAATAATTAAGGAAATAATATTATTAATTTATTTGACATGAAATTATAATTAACGTTGGTCAAAAAATAATTTCACATCATAAATATTCTCTAGCAAAACTTCCCGTTGGTTCCATTCAGCTAGAAATAATTTTCAGAGTGCTTAGAATAATTTTCCATAATTTTTCAGCATTTTTAATGGCCAAGAAGCATATAAAGGATTTCTGTAAATAACAAATGAATAAAACAGTGGGAATTGATTTAATTTCAAGCGCGGGCGCTACGGGCGCGAGGCCCGGGGCGCGGCGCGCGCGCGGCCCGGCGCAATGCGCGAGCGGGGCGCAGGCGCAAAGAGCGGCACGGGCGCGAGCGCGGGGGCCCGGGCGCGATGCGCGAGCGCGGAGGGCGCCGGGGGCGCGAGGCGCGGTCGCCGGGCGCGAGGCGCGCGGGGCGCGGGCGCGTCCCGGTCCCCCGGTCCCGGGCGCGAGGCGGAGCGCGAGCGCAAGCGCGGGCGCGATGTGGCCGTTCCGTTCGATCCAGATCGAATGGCTACGGTCATCCCCGCATCATAGATTTTGTTAGCGCCGTCCGATTCAATCCGACGGCTGAGATCATTTCTCTCTTCTTCACCGGGTCAAAGCCATCGGCTGTCGGCGGCCGAACCCTAACCCGAGCCCCGGCCAGATCCCTTTTTCTCTCTCGTCTTCTTCCGACGCGCTCGACGAGCAAGCGACGGCAGGTGACGGCGACGGCTATGGCGACGACGCGCCGAGCGAAGCAACGCGACGACGGCATCCCGTCTTTCCTCTTCCCCTTCCCACCCCAGTTCTCCTCCCCCCACACTTCCACCCCAGGCGAAGAGCAACACCGAGGCGAGCCTCGGTCTCGCGCGGCCGAGCGACGGCATTGGGACGAGACGCGGTCTGGGGCAGCGGATGGCCCTAGCAGTTGAGGCGAGGAGGTAGTTCCCGAGGCACGGATGCGAGCACATCGGCAGCGAAGACGACGAACCAGGTAAAATAATAATCCCGATTTCATTGTATTCGCGTTGATTTTGGGTCTTATTCAAATTAGAGTTTCTCGGATTTGGGGATTTTGATCTTTTGCCGAGTTAATTGATGATGACTTCACAAGGGATGAGATTTTGGATTAAATTCTAAGGGGTTGGCTCTGATACCACAATGTTGGAGAAAATAAAATTACAGTGTTGACTAAAATTGATTCACTGAGTTTATCCATTAGAAATTCAATCACAGCGGAAAATTTAATTCTAATCACTGACCTGCTGTGAAGCCATCTTTGACTTGATTTCTTCTTCTTCTCTGTTCTCTTCTTGCTTTCTGATGCTTCTCTGCGTGTGTGCGCTCGACGGACGGATTGATGAAGACGTAGAAAGGACCTCACGAACCCTTCTAGTGCGTTTTGTGGATCGGGCACAATTAGGGTTTGTAGTTGGAGACCGAGCGGCGTCCCGTTCTTCTCCAATTTCTCTTTTATATGTGCACTAGTGGGGCTCGGGGGTTTCCTTCGGTTTAGGAGGTTCGGTTGAATCCACCGATCACGGATTCTATTCGTTATCTTATCTCTAAGCCGATAAAACAACTAACAGATTTGAGACTTTATTTCAGTGGCACAGAACGCTTCATGTGCATGATAGTAGGTATAGCATGCAGCAACAACTATATGCCAAGGAATTAAGGATAGTCTTTGCAAAGGCACTACCCGATCTCTGCAATCACATGATGATCGAATTCCTAATGAGCCTGTGATTAATGAGCTTCTAGTATACGGTACACATACATGTCAATGTCATAAAGAACCTTCCAGTTATCTATCGGCCGCCCCACCCATGAGACGGACGTAAAAAACAAAGCATGGTTCAAGGAAGATATGTTGACGACATTGTAACGTTATAATTAAAATGTCATGCCAATTAAAAGCTTATAAGCGTTAAGGAAAAAGCAATAACCATCATAAAAAAACAAAACGGTCCCTTCGTAACCAGTCGTCCATAATATCAAAATAAACATTTTTCTTTTTTAAAAGTAACTCTATCAAGAGCTATAGTCATAGTGATCCTCCTATTCAAATTACTTCAACCATTTTCGAGCACTTTATATCGCTTACAAGACATACGATAGTTCAATTATTTGTGGATGATTTTTTTCTCATTCAATGCCCTTTTTCAATGGTCTACATTTTTATCTATGGGGTCACAACCGAGGTCGTGATAAATCCATGAATTTGATTCAATTAGTTTTTTTTATACTATAGAAATAAACATTGGAAATTCAAGATTATTCCATGATTCTATTTCCAAGAAAAGCCTATGTCCAAGAAAGCTGTAGCTAAAATTTTAATTGTAAACTTAATTTTGAAGTTAATTTTAGTTTTTCATTGTAATTTATTTTCTAGCATTTAGTTTTAAATTGCTAAAGACACACACATATACTAAAGTTTTACTTATAAATTATTTTTTTAAAACAATATGACATGACAAGGGAAATCCAAAGACTTTCACATAATTATTTTATACCAACATATACTTGTCCCTATGGAAGGACAACACAGCTCTTGTAGACCACTTATCACCTTATATCATTTTGTGTATAACTAGTTAATCCGGGCACATTAATCCCTCTCTTGTTTACATCCAGTTCATAGTGGTTCCGTAGCTTTCAAATTGCCCAATACTGAGAAACCCCAAATCATTCAGTCCCCATGGGGAAAGAATTAACCAAACAAGTCCTCAGGGGCCTTGATTGGATACTACAACAAAATTTACTACTTGCAAGTTTACTTTAGTTCAAAAAGCTACAAACCATATTCAGTATTTACGACACGGCATACTGAACAGTCAAGTGCTGATTGAGGACCTCATAGTTCATGCTCCCAGCACGAGAGTGGAGATCGATGTGCATGCATAACGCGTTCACCAGCTATTGCCATCCGCCTAAATAATTCTGCGAAGAAAAAGAGAAGAAAAGCAGAGCGAGCAACAGAGATAGACAGACAGGAGGATCTGTTTCCATGTTCCTGGCATGAGATGTTCGAATTTTAACGTTCTTATAGCGACGGCCGGTGAATTTCAAAAAAATATCCTTACATTTTAGGTCTACAAACTTTGGTGATCATTTTCAATGGACTTTTCTTAGAAAAAAGGATGGACGGTGCAAGGCAATTTAGTTCGGAGGAATCTGTAGTTGGACCAGTGGTGATCACCCTCGCAAGGCATCAATGGTGATTACCCTGACATCTCATATATATTAGACGACACAATGCAAATCAATCTCTCAAAAGAACCTCAAGAGGACGGCGATCATCAGCGTACTAGCAAAGATCTCTTCCTCAAACTTTTTCTTGGATGGAGCTTAAGAAGAAAGAAAAGAATATAAGATAGTGGAGGGTGTGCTTCTGCCCTGAGAGTGTGTCAATTCACCTCCATTAGGCACTCTTAGGTTCCCTATGCATCCCAAGACTAATCAAACAGCCTTCTCTATTCATACGAGTGAGTCCCTAGATTGAACAAACAAGGAGCAACATGTGTACTGTGTTATTACCAGCAACATCCAACTAGCTATCCTGTAGATGGAGCCGCAGTATAGTACATATGGCCTTGCTTTTTTATATGTTCTATGCCATCTCTTTGAGTTTTTTTACCGCACAATATACTAGCAGTATATATTACAGTCTAAATGATCAACCGTCTAGATTAATTTGCCTATCTACTTAAGTAGATTACAGTATAAATTTAAAAGAAATAAATTAGTCTTTCTATTGTATAAGAGCAATTCGATAAATTCACATCATAGAGTGGGAACTATGTCGTTGCCATGTATGCCATCGCCTTCTTTGTGAGCTCTTAGCCTTAAGCCCGAATTTATGTTACTCTTAAATCAAAGTGAAATACGAAATTACTAAAATAGCCTTTTGGTAAATTTATAAGCTGCCCTTTATATACTAGTAGTATATTGTACCGTAAAAATTCTCTTCATCTTTATGCCTCACATACACGTATAAATATTTGTAATTTGATATTCACACTTTTAGTTGACCTTAAATGATCTTACTAGGATTTTTTTTCACTCTCTTAAGGCCTGGCCCACCATAAACAACATGTACTGTACATGAGTGCGGCAGGGGCATTTGTGGTGAACTCCGTGTGTTGATCTTCGACTTTAATGTAGCAGATCTTCCAAATTAAGGAGGCCGGTGCATGAAACTTAGTTAGAGCATCTTCAGCAGGGACCCTAAATACAGTCCTTAATCAGCTTTTAGATGGTGAGTCAAAAAACTGGCTCCAGCAGGAACTCTACTAGAGCCTTCAAAATAAGAAAACCCCTAAATCTTTCCTCTAAGCCCTCAATCCTAGGGGCTCTATACCACAACCTCCATCGACGTTTTTTTTGGTGCGAACAACAATTCCCCAGCCCACTGTGCGCCGACGTCTCGAGAAACAGGAAGATTAGAAATTTTCTCAGGTGAAAAACCATATCTCCTGTCGATCTCCAGCCGTCGGCCCCCGACGCGAGATGGCGTGGACGCCCGCCGCTGGCCCGACGGGCGGCACCCGCTGGCCCTGCCTGTGCTCTCTGCATATATTTTTCACCGCATTGTTCTTGACTGCATTTTTTTACTGTATTACAATGTCCTCATCTACCCATGGCACTGTGCACCTTTTTAACTGCTGTTGCACTTCAATAAATTAGTATTACTAGTTACTGTTGCTGCATTTTTTAATGGACATCCTACTAGCTTTATATATATGGATGAATTCTATGTGTTATAAATATTTATGTTTTAATTATACTGTCAAAACTAACATATACATATAGTCTACGATAAAATATAATAAAAAAAAATAGGGCTGAGAAATAGAGACGGTTGCCTAGAGATTTAGACTATTTTTAGGGTCTGAAGAAAATAGGAGCAGCCTCCGTTTAACCTTTGAGACTCTAAAATAAGGGCTATTGTTAGAGATGCTTTTGCATCATAGAGTTCGCAAAACTGCAAACCAGAAAAGAAACTAAAACAGACGATTTTAGCGTATCATTGAAAAGCGGTATTTCATCCTGTATTCAGTTACAATCATATCGTATCGTTTTTTCGAGTCTTTTATTATTTTCCAAAATACAGGTACGAACTGCACACACATATGTTTCAGTACATTAATTCGGTACAACTATTAGCTTGGCAAGGTTGTACTGATGAGCACTATGCTATTGTTACATGTCTGCAACCTACCTCAAATCATCAAGCCAGATCGACGACGGTCACTACCACAGATGGCAAGCAGTGGGATCGGTTTCCCAGGACTCCTCGCGCTTTTTATTTTCAACACAGTCCACACCCTACCCAAAAAAGTTTCCAAATGACAAACATAGAATGAATATAAACATGGCATATAAAAAAGAGAACATAGGTACAAAAAACTAAACTACTACTTACACTGCTACAACGTACTACTGGCCCTAGCCATAATCTCTTAGCACCTCTTCATCTACTTTATACTGCACTCGTATGTGGCCCTGGGAGTAGGTGAGCTAGTTTGGTGGTACAGCACAGCTAGCGCGACCCTCATGCATAGTATGCAGCAGGTAGCAACCTGTGTCTACAATGGCGGAGCTCCTCTAAGCTGTGAGGAGCCGACTAACCTCCTGGATCTCTGCGTCCTCCAAGTCCTCGGCCTCGAAAGGATCATGTGCCTAAACCAGTGCCATGTGGGCCCTGCGCGGAGGAGCCAGTGCCAGCAAACATCCCCGTCGGTCGTATGCGTGCGTAAACCTTATGAAAAATTGGTTAATCATGCAAACTGAAATTTTATGTGACAAAGAAAACAACGTACCGTACATCTAACCTGAAGGGACCTTCTGCGATAATCTCGGGGGCAATGCTCATCTAGCCCGTCTGCGCGTGCGGACGTATATAGTGCGCTCCTTGTGTGGACGTGCCAACTCTTGAGGAATCGAGGTACGGTTATAGCGAAAGTTGTATAGAAGCATATTGATGTAAAACAGCGCGAAACGGTAGAAAAAATATCGACGAACCGGTGAATAACGGAATTTATCTCTGGAGGTGCCAGCTGGCTGACTAGAACCCTGTTGGTGGACTCCTGGAACGGTGGAGGAAGGCAGACAAACTCCTACTCAGTGATCTGCAGAGGGTGCTAAGGACCGCTACAGGAGGAACCACGTCACAGCGCATGACAGGTGAGGTTCGCACGCATGACCATGTACATCAACTATGATCTTGCCGGAAAGTCACTCTCGTACTCCCCGCTGTCAGCACTATCCCAACTTTCAAACCGTGCTGAACACCACCTCCACATCGCGTAAACCTAGCGCGAAGTCGACCTATTTCAAATGTTATTTTATATATGTTAGAACCATAACACACTATAAATGAGATAATAAGTATAAAATAACATGACTCACCGCTCCTAGTCACGGTGTCTAGGGTACGTATCTCTCACGATGGCGACGTGTGGCTGCGGATGGCAGGAAGTGAATGTCACATACTCTCTGTGTGGCCATACTTCACGATGACTTCCTATGTCGCCAACAACAATAATGGATGTACTTCTGCCGCAAACCAGGAACTCATAGAGTATCGGCTGGCCCTGTCCTCTGCGAGTACAAGTAGTTGCAGAAAGTGTATTAAAATTTATAAGTGGATCATAAATAATGGTACGAAGTTAGTAGCTGTACTGAATCAATTACAGTGAATGCGTGAATGATTGATCAATGGATCAGAGACGCTGTTATGTTGTTCATGTGCAGCTGTACACATTTCATGCATATATACTGCAAACTGCAACTTTTGGGGCTTTTGGCTGGGGCGCTCCTGCCACTGATCAATTGGGATGATATTTGAAGCACAATCAAACTGTTAAACTTTTTTTGACAGATTCATACCAGCTGCGACCTAGCTCTATGGACTTCTGGAGTACCGATCACAACGACTAAATTCAGTACAAGAGCTACTAACTGCAAAATAAAGGCAAGGACGGCGATAAATTAATTTTGGTAGATGAACAGTTCGCTTTATGTATTGAGTTGGTGGGGCGGCATTGATCAGAGAGCATACATTTGCATGTCAGACCACCCATCATTTGCACTAGTAATAAGTCTTGACAATACAAAAGTACCTTAAATAAAGCACACTAGTTTGTACTCTCTCTATTCAAAATAAATCAACTTCTAAGTAAAAATTTTATTTTAAAATAAATCAATTTCTACTTATTGGTTGATCATTTCAGTTAAGTATCAAAAAAATTAGGGAATAACTATCCACCGGTTGCTCCTGTGCGCAAGAAAGAATTAGAGATATAAGAAGTTTATTGTGATCGCTGTAACAAACGAATTAGAGATAAAATTGGTTTACCCCCAAGCCCCACCTGTGCCTATATAAGAGAAGGAACGAGAAGAAGAGAAGGTTGATGTCTAACTCTTCTGTCGCCAATTCTAAAACCCTAAGTGCCTGATTGAGAAGCTGCGCTGGTAGGATTTGTCGTCATTCATTGTAGTGCAAATCTAAAACCAGCGATTCGTGCAACAAGAAGAAGCAGGAAGAAGGGAGAAGAGCAAAGCAAAGGAGGCATTCAATGCAGCTCAATCTTGGTCAGTGTTCACAAATTCCACAATTAGAGAGATCATATTAGCAAATCTTATTTTGTATTAGTGTAAATCCAAACATCGTAGTATTTAGTGATGCTTTACCACATGATTTCCATCATTCCGTTTTGATTGCCATCGTTTTGAAAATCCTATTCATGGATGCGAATTAGGATAGACCGATGAAATTCCCAATCCCCGAGTTTAGAAACCCTGAGATCAAAGCAATGCTTCTGGCTAGAAACAAATTGAGGAGAAATCCGGGATAAGCAAATTGAAATTCCCCAATTTCCACAAAATCAGGAACCCGAACTCAGAAACCTAGGAATGAAAAATCCCCAAATTCTTAAAACCCTCAAGTTTGAAAATTCCCAGAAGGTCAGATGTGCTAGCTGTGATTGCGATAATCAGCTTACCGATTTGGAGCTCACTGTCCTCAGTCTTGCACGACATCGAGCCGTGGGAGAGGACACCCTGAGGCTCGCCGCATCGACCCGCGTGGGGAAATTGGAATCTCCTCGCCTCACTCCGCCCGGCTCGACCCGTGCATGAAGCGAATGCTGCCCTACTCCATCTTTTAGCTCGTCATTCTCCTCCTTGGCAACGGCGCCTGCCTCAGCTCCATCAGCTCCGTTGGTGCCACATCATGGTGAACATCAACCCGCCGCGAGCACCGAAGCTCGCCAACGTGCTGCAGGGTGGCCACGCGTGCATCGACCACCGAGCTCAGTCGCCATCACTACCCGCTTCCGTTGCCACTCGCCGGGAAGAAGGGGGATGGGGCTAAGAGCATCTCAGCAATAGCCCCTATTTGAAAGCCCTCAAATGTTAAATGGGGGCTGCCCCTATTTCCTTAGACCCCAAAAATGCTCCGAAACGTCCAGCAACAGCCCCCATTGTTCAGCCCCTATTTTATTTTCTATATTTTTACCGTAGACTAATATTAGATATATGCTAGTTTATCTATATATATAATATGACAACAGCAGCAGCGCGTGGTACGGCGCGGCGCAAGGAGAGTGGACGCGCCGCAGGAGTCGGCGGCGGCAGGGGCACGGCGACGACGCGGCAGGAGGTCGCGACGGCGCGCGCAGCAGGCGGCGACAGGGAGTCGGCGTGCAGGGCTGGCGTGTGCAGCAGGCGGCGACGCGCGCCAGGAGGACGCGTGATGCGCGGCTGGCGAGGGCGGGCGAGCAGGAGGTCGGCGACGACGCGGCGCAGCAGGGCGGACGCAGCAGAGGTCGGCCGTGCAGGCGGCCGGCACGGCAGGGCGAGGCGCGACGGCGCGCGCAGGAGCAACGGCGATTGGCGCGGCTCAGAGGGCGGCGAGCAGAGTGTGTCGGCCGACGTGCGGGAGGGCGGTGCAGAGAGCACGGCGACCGCGCGGCGCGTGGAGCACGCCGATGCGCGGCGAGGGTGGCAGGCAGGGAGGTTCTGGCGACGACGCGGGCCGAGCAGACGGCGCAGGGCGTGCAGGCCCGCGCCGGCAGTCGAGGGCGGCCACGGCGCGGCGCCAGTAGAGGCGACGGCTCGAGAAATTTGTCGTAGCGCCAAAAAAAACGTCGGATAGGTGCTGTGTATAGAGCGAGGGGGGTGGGCGGGGGGAGGGGGGGGGGGGCGGGGGGGGGGGGGGGGGGGGGGGGGGGGGGGGGGTGGGGGGGGGGGGGGGGGGGGGGGGGGGGGGGGGGCGGGAGGGGGGGGGGGGGGGGGGGGGGGGGGCGGGGGGGGGGCGGGCGGGGCGGGGGGGGGGGGGGGGGGGGGGGGGGGGGGGGGGGGGGGGGGTGGGGGGGGGGGGGGGGTGGGGGGGGAGGGGGGGGAGGGGCGGGAGGGGGGGGGGGGGGGGGGGGGGGGGGGGGGGGGGGGGGGGGGTGGGGGGGGGTGGAGGGGCGGGGGGGGGGGGGGGGGGGGGGGGGGGGGGGGTGGGGCGGGGGGGGGGGTGAGGGGGGGGGGGGGGGGGGGGGGACTGGCGGGCTTGGACTGGATCTGGGCCTCCTCATTTAGGGGCCCATTAGGGTCCCTGCTGACCTATTTGTTATGTTTCCCACACCCAACAACTGTTGAGGCTGTGTTTAGGTCCCTGCTGATTATGCTCGAGAGGAGAGACAGCAAGGGATTTGGTTAGGAATTTGGATCGCCGTGGCTATTATTCTGGGAGATCGATGTCCTGGCCACAGATTTCAGATCCAAACGAGTGTCGCTCAGCCGCATTCGGCGAGCAATAAGCTCGTCGTTAATCAGATCCAACGGTCTACATCGCACCGCAATGGGCCGCAATTGACATTGACCAAGCGTTGGAAGGGCCGGGAAGCCATCTTGGGCCACGCTCCCACGCCACTCAGGTGCCGCCGTTCCTCACCTCAACGGGCCTGCAACGCGCGCGGGTCAGAAACGGACACGGTCTCCTGGGCCACCGATCAAGCCGTCTACCTGGCACTGCGGCACGCCTACAGACTGGGCCGGTTTTAGCGCATGGCCGGACTAGGCAAATCAAATTAGTGATTTTCCAGTGATTTTTAATTTCTTTCAGTTCGGCCAATTAAAATAATGGCAGAAAAATTATTACGGGGCCACCTATTCTGCCAAAATTAAGATTCTAGCTTAAGTGACAACCAACCGAGAAATTTAAACTAGATCATTATGATATGAATTTATATTTTCACAACTTATTATAATCCATGTCAAATTATTATGATTATTATCCGGATCTATTTTTCGCCCAATATTATTATAATTAAGGAAAATTACAGGAAATCAAAGCCATTATTGTTTATTTCTAAATCTTTTCCTGCACCAACAGTGATTATTGGAAAACTCAGTATTAGTATATGAATAACTAACCAAACGTAAATTAATTGTAAAAGTGTCTAATGTTTGGTATATTATTTTCCAGCTATGGGACAGGCGCTCAGGCCTGTGAGCCACTCGAGTGAAGTAAACTTTTACTTGAGTGAAAACATACTGGTACTTAAATTTAGGAATGTGGACTATGATCTGGCAATTAAGAGGATGCTCCTAAGGAACCCTGAAGAAATTCCAACAGGATGGCGCTCAGTACGTCAGAGAACATCTTTCCATCAAATTATAGAAAGGGATTAAAGACTCTCAAGATGTTAAGAAGTACTGCAAACATAGAAAACTTAATCCTCTATAAGACTTTTATGCCAGTACACTAATCATGAAAATGGTCTCTAGCCAGCATTATGCAATAAAGATGTTAGGCAAGCACATTTTAGAGATGAAACCACAGGCCTATCTGTTAAACAGTGGATATCGTCCATATCAGAGATGCGTTTCCTTGTCTATTTTATCACTAAATCTCCAACCGGATTGAATGGAATCTGGTACACCATTTTAACATAGCGTGCAATTTATTTGGGAAACAAAAATTTCGCATTAGATAACGGTTCAAGGAGGAGGGCCAAGTGACTGCCTTGCTCAGCTACGACAACTGACCTCCTCGTGCCAACTGGCTCGTTGTCACAAACGTACCCTAGTTTGTGAAACGGCATTTCAAATCGCACATATGGCATTCAAACGACGGGGTGGTTTTGGGTGTCTTGGGTGTCGGGCGGTGCGAAATGGCGAACGAGGCCGGGTTGGCTTCCCCCTTTAATAGGTGTGTGCAGTGAGTCGTGGGGTATAGGTGCGAAGGACGGCATGGGAGTTGGGTGGTGTTGAGCAAGACGGGGTTGGCGCGGTGCAGGCGGCCGTCGGGTGGAGAGGTTGACTACCAGTTGGTTTTGAGGCGAGCATCGCGGCACGGGTATGTTTCAGACCAGTGGTCAGAAGGGGAATGCGTGGCTCGGACGAATGCAGGACTGCAAAATTGACACGCGGCGGGGCGCGATGCCCCTTCGTCTAATGGGCGGCACACAGCCGACTGAGGATAGGGACAAGTGGCGCGGATGCGGGTATAGGGTGATATCATCGGGGTTCGGCCTCAGGCGTAGGCGGCAGGGTGGTCTAGGACTAGGTTATGAGATGGGTCCCAGGTCGGGTCACGTTGGTAATGGCCGAACGACACGGGTGAGGAGCGGGGTGTGGCTGGCGCAAGTGATAGTAGTGATGGGACATGCTCGGTCGTCGTGATGCGTCGGTTTGTGGACGTGCGCAAGGGACGGCGAATGCCTTTATCAGCGGCGCTATGGTTGCAGTCATGTCGGGATGTGGGTGTGCTGTGGCATGGGCATCGAGCGCGCATCGCTCGGCCCTTTGTTGCTTAGCCGTCCCGACGGTGGGAAGATGACCGCACGAGCGGGCTCATCGGATATCCGCTTGCGAACGTGCCCGCGACTGGCAAGTGAGACCGACGGTGTGCATGCAGACTGGCGCCCGCGCCGGAGAGCAGCGGCATGGGCATGCATGCGGGGGAGCCCGACTGGCCTATGCCAGGTTCTTGCCAGGCCACTGAGCCATAGCTGGCGAGGCACAAGAGGAAGCTAAGAGAGGCTAGCGCTAGGGGGCCGCCGGCTCCTGGTGGCCGACGGGGTGAGAGGCAAGAAAGAAGACCGGGTTAGCCGAGGGAGATCTGGCCCAATGGTTGAGGTTGATTTTGAAAAGGCAAAAATGATAAAGGCGTTAACTTGCAATTTATAAGCACATATAAAAATTTTAGGGTTTCTATTTAAACCCATATTCCTAATCAGACTTTGGAAGCAATTTAAATTTAAATTTGATTTGCACTGGTATTAAATCAAAATAAAGCTCCTAGAGGATCCAGCATGATGCCAAATTTGCAAAGGGTTTTGATGGTACGAATTAGTTCGTTTTTATTTCAAAATTTAGATATACAATGTGCATCATCCAAGCTGGAATCTAGTCTGAGTTTGGAACTACCCTTGTTGAGGAAAATTGTAATAAGCTCAAGCAACTCAGTAGCGCATAATGAGAACCTCTGAAATGCAAAGTTAGTCAATAATGAACCAACAACTTAAGAAAGATCATAGACGGGAGAGGAGATCTGCCATCCTTAATTTTATAAGACTACATGAAAAACATTGGTATGGTAGAATGATCCTACCACGTTAAGCAAACTTATGAATGAGTAAGCATTCATCAAGTGGCTACAACCTATGAAGCATGAACTTACGCGTCTAGGAGTCATAACCAGTTGTCTCGACTAGTAGAAGTCCCTACATGAGTCCAAAACAAAGGCTGCAAATTGGTCTACAAAAGAACACTAAGCCTGGACTCCACAATGAATGTCGAACAGTTCAAGCAAGGCTTTAGCAAAGGGTTTTCACAACGAGAAGGAACTTGATCTATAACAATACTTTCTCTGTCTCTAAAAAAGATTCATAGAATTGCATGCATTGTGTGCATTTATTGACTTAGCAGCCTCGATTAAATGGATGTAAAAAATAACTTTTCAAAAAATGGCCGATTTGATAAATATTCGCATGGCACAAATAATTTTTTGTGAAGAAAGGAGCATTAGCATGCAAACTAAGAAATCCATTTATGACCATAAGCAACCGTCCGGACAATGGAATCTGAAATTTGAGGAAATCATCAAAAAATTTGATTTAGAAAAAGATTAACAACTGCATTAGTTAAGGTTAGAGTTGAAAGTTTATAATACTATTCTCTATGTGATTAATCCTATAGCTAGCATGATAAAAATCTACTGCAAACAACTAATGGAATTCTTATCATCCAAATTCTATATGATAGATCCTCAGTTGATGCATTTTATGTTTGCAGGCATTGAAATTCACTGAGATAGGTCTAGGGATGCTAAGAGCGCTCAGAATGTATACATCAGCAGAGTTTAGAAAGATGCAAACATGAGTAAAATGCTTTGTGTCACCTGCTCCAATAATGAAGGGCGATAAAGTTTGATCATTCCAAAGCTCGAGAATCAATTAGAATCAAATATGATGAAAACGGTACCCGTACGCTTTAGTGATCGAAATTTAATGTACACTTAAGTCCGTATCGACCAGACTGGGCATTTCATTACCGGATGCCTTAGCCAGAATATGTCCAATCCAGTTTAGACCACTGGAAGGTAGTAAGAAAGTCTTGCGTTATTTGCAAGAAAACTAAGGCACTGCATGCTCAGTACTAAGAAACTCAAAATCTTGGGCTACTCAGATGCAAATTTTGATGTGTAGATACTAAGAATCCACTCCAGGTTAATCTTCACCCTAGCAGGAGGCAACAATTCATGAAAAGCTCCAAACGTGACGCTAAATGCATCATCGACCAATGAGATAGAATTTGTGCCATGTTATCATGCTACGGGTAGCTGTATGGCTCAGAAGTTTTATCCTGGGAGGTGGAAATGGTAACAAACATTGATAACCACATACATATATTATGACAATAAGCCGTAGTGTTCTATACGAGTAACAACAAGAAGTGAAGCTGCCAAACACCATGGACATAAGTACCATTGTGTGAAGAAGCAGCCAAGATCAGATCATTCAGATTAAATTAAATCAAGTACAAGTTCATACTCGTTAATCTCTTACCAAGGTTACGCTTTCAATTTATTTTAAAATCATGTTTTCTAGTATGGGAAAGTTAATTTGCCTTGACTAAGCCGTAATATAGGGCGCATAAGGTTCAATCAACACCTACTAAGATAAGTTTAAGAGTTATTAAAACCGTATAATTATAAAGTCTTGTTGTCTCAATGAAGTTTCAGTTCATTGATGACACTGCTTTTGAGAGCGGTTATTCATTGAGGACTCGTCAATTAACCACACAGTCAAGGGGAGAAATGTTGGTGATCGTTTCGGTTTAAGTATCAAATAAATTGGGAGATAATTATCCACCGTTCCTCCTGTGCACAGAAAGAAATTAGAGATAAGAGTTGTTTGTGCATCGGAACAGACGAACTTAGAGAATAAGAATTTGTTTAGCAACCAAGCCCCACAATGCATATTAAAACATAAGGCGCGCCGTTTTCCGGCCTCGCGATGTCCACGTCAGTTGGGGTTTCTTTCTACCGCTGGATATGGAATGTATGGTTCGGATCTCCTGGCTGTCGATTGCAAACCTAGCAACCAAGCGATGCCCAATAGTCGCGATTGCTGTAGAGCCTGAACTGGCACGCGTAGCAGCGCCAACGAAGCCATGCCAAAGCATTGACCCCATGCCGCCCGCTAATCCCGCTGCAAGCCCTAGTTGAAGATGATAGCGCTACCAGTTAGCAGCCCCTCCTCAACCGGACATGGCTGCCCATTTCCCACCATCCTCCGGCTCCATTCCACCCCCATCCGCGCCTCCGCCACTAAACCGCAAACAGCATCTTCAGCCCACCAACTCTACCGGACGAGCTCCACCTCGTCGCTACATTCTTGCTCCCCGTACAACCACATCCGCACGTCGCCACGATCCACGCGCGCCGCCGGCCGCCCTTCGCCGGTGCCCGCCTCCTCCTCCTCGACGCCCTGCAACATCTACTCCCTTCCTTCCTCGCTGCCCTCTCCACCTCCACCTACTTTGACGGTCTTCGCCACCCTCCACCCCTCCTCCCCCGTGCTCCCTCTCTGTCCTCGTTCGGTGTGGCTCCGCCGCCCGCGTCGTGCCTTCCACTTCTTCCCAGAACCTTCGGTCCACGGCAGGGGAGATCGAACCCCGCCTATCTCCGTCTCCTGTGATTTCTTCGCCTCGCGAGCGCCGAGGAGGAGCACGTCGACCCCTCTTCGTCCGTTCGGCGACGCGCTCTGAGCCGAGGCGTGCCCGGCAACTCGCGGTTGCTGGTACTATGAACTGTTATTGAAGTACCTACTAATTGTGGCTAAAGGTGGTGCTGAGCCTAACAATTTCTGATCTAACCTTGCTAACTAACATTCGACTAATTATTTACCTTGCTCAGGTTTTTCTCATTTATTGGGGTTAGTATTCCTTGTTCAGTTTCATTTTCTCATGTACGGAGAAGCGCTTCGGCTGGTGTTTCTAATAGTCTGCTTTTGCAAGTCTAGTATCTTTCTTAATTTAATTCAATATTCATATTGGTATTTGATGGGTTAAATTATTTTTATGGATAGTACAACCTTCCAGAACTCGAAAAAGAAAGCACCTCACATGGAGAGCAAGCTATTCTGATACAAACAGGTACCTTTAGGTCTTGCGTTTATTGCTATGTCGCATTTTATTTTTTCCTAGTGCGATTTTTGCGAGTATAGACAATAGCCATCCATCATGTCATAATCATATGACGGCTTAAATTTTAAACCGCATTTACCACGATCAAAATAGAAAATCCATGGTAAATTTGATATATGATCTAGCCATGTAATTTTGTTAATAAATAAATTAATACCATTTTTAATGTATGGTGGAGTTTCACATTCTGCTGGGGACAATACGTGAAAGCCAACTACGGCGGAATCCATAATAAAAGCAAAGAAGGTGGGCAGTTGACGCATGCAGTAAAATAATATTCTATATTAACTATAGCATGAAAATAGTTGCGCTACTTCCAATTTAGGTAATTGTTTGGCTGAATCGGGAAATGCTACAGCTCCGTCAGAAGATTAACAGGTAGCATCTAAGAAAATGTATATTAAAGTCTATACACAAGATGTGTTCTTGTAGTTTTTTATTTCTATGCACAAGATTGTTCGACCTCATACCCAAGAAAGATGGTTATTTGGATTGATCACAGCAAGGATGTATTGGAAATATTATATGTAAGTCCCATTTATTCTATGTGATTAAATGTATGAGAACAGTGTTAATCTTGCCTGCCACACACATATGAATACTAAAATTGCTTGAGCTGCAGGTAGTAAGAATAAAAATGATTTCACGCATGAAATTATTTACTTGCTCTAATTAGTAATAAATTGAACATTACATAGGTTCTAGGATTGCCTCTTAAATAATCGCAGCCTTCCTAATTAACAGTTTTTTTGACAAAAATAATTTCACACATGAAGATTATTTACTTGCTCTCTAATTAGTAAATTAAAATGAACATACATAGGTTCTAGATGCCTCTTAAATAATTTCAGCCTCCTAATTAACGCGTTTTTTGTTTGCATAGCTGTTTATTGGACGACACTTCTTACTATGGCCTCTGTACACGTGTGTCATATTTGGTGCCCAATTTTGGTATCAAAGAGCGTGTGAAGAAGTCTTATTCAACTAAAGGAGGACATAATTCACTTTCATTCTTTGCTATGCAGGGTGGGAAGGTTTTGTTGCCATATTTGGAATCTCCTCCACCTTTTTGGCCAAATGCTAATCCAAATGTGATATTTTATCAATACTTCCTTAAATCTAGTTAGATCATACAATTCTATGTTTGCTTGCACGTCAATGGGTGCTAAAAGTGACTATGGTATAAACAAAGTCCAGGGGCCTACGTGTCAAAATTAATGCCAGATTCAGCATCGAATTGGATCTTTACTTCCCGAAGAGGGTGAGTCCCAGGGTATGCCACAACTTGACTTGTTATAACTGAGAATGAGTTCACAAACCGTATATCAATATTTGATTAGACGATAGGAGTGCATGATGACAACAGAGTCGATAAAAAGATTGTTGAAGCTTAATAAGCATGTTTGACAAATCAATAGGAATTAGTACAATCATTCAGGCTGCTACGGACTTTCTGCAGCAAGGGCATAGCAACCTTTGCGTCTTAGCTAATTGCCACGATCGCTCTAGAGCTGCCCACAGTATGTGCACCATGGAATCAGAGATAGCTGCTCTAGTGGTGGGTGATTTCTCAGAAAAAAAGAAGTCTGATGAATATTCAAGAGGGAGGTGAGTGGTTACGAAGAATTTAGTAACCCTTCATGCCAATTATATGGCTTGCGCAAAATATCCTTATCTTTCCTTAGGGTAGAAGCAGAGAAATTCTACAACTAAAAACTTAAATACAACCCGATCCACACGCAGAGAGACCTTGTCACCACAGTCGGAACAAGGGATGAAGTTAACGACTGCTTAAAATTACGCTCTTACCGGAGCAACACACAAATGTGACCGGCCACCAAAATACATACTACCCTCTGAGCGAAAGTCCGCTGCGTACCAGCCCACAACCCGTAACATAAATAATGATGCTTTAATGCACTCAGGCTAGAGGAACAGACTTAGGTTTGTAACATAAAAAACAATTAAGGAATTTAAGGCTCAGAGATTCTACAAAAGGGAATTCAACGATGCACAATCGCAAACAAAGGGTGATCCATTAAGATGAAGCAATCAATGTATAAGGTACAGACAGTCTATTTAACCTGCTAGCTTTACAGATACAGAGATACATCCGTACAAAACATACTACCAAGATGCAATCCGCCAATTCTGTAGATATCTATGGACCAACCGAAGAACCCATCCTGTCAATAACCATTTACAATATGCCAATCCTAAGTGGCAGAGAACCAATACCAACCGGTGACGCGGCTATAGCTTATCCTATTCACAGAGACAAAAAACCAGCAAGCTCAAGACCTGAACTTATAGTAACCAAACAGTTTTCAAACTCCCAAGGTGGAGGAACTTGTTTTTGTGCTGAAAACAAGCTACTTATGTTGGGAAAGCCCATCGAGGGCCATGCCATATATAGTCGCGTTTACTGACCCAACTATATGATATTTCGCTTGAAAAACCATCCCTATTATTCAATAAACGGTCTACAAAAAACACAAATCTTCCCACACCCAACAATTTATATTCTAGCGCACAGAGGGCGCCGTGCCAGGGGGGGCCTCTCTCACAACTACCCACCCATGGAAATCTTGCTCATAGATAATTCGACTAAACATAAGGTTACCAAATCTAGTCTCAACTATCCATACTAGACCGACCATTTTGCACAAACGACAAACCCCCACACAAAATATACAAATGCGTACAGTAATCGATCCCACACCCCACCCAACAAACCATCTGGTTCACAATTGTATAAATCTCTTTAAATTATATTGAGAAATTCTAGTGGAGTTTGTCCAAATATTTGTTTTAAGCCGCAAACAACCGAATTGAAAAAAATATCTGTCCCTTTTCTTCTCCGTTACCATAACCTAACCAGCTAATCTTAGCTGAACAAACAACTCAACTGCATGAGCACCGATCCATCTCCAAACTTCGGCCCTTATCTCTTGCGATTCTCCACTTTGTTTGTCCTATATGCATTCTATATCCTGCCTCACCCCCCGATCGTAGCATCGCATTCCTAGACTCTCTGACTGTCCCCCTCTCGAGTCCTTTCGACCCCCACCCTATATAATTACACACCAACAAGCATTTAGGTTAAGACTTTAACATCGCCCACTAACCTCCTACAACTAATCTCCTCTTATTGGCACATGTTCGGCCTATTGCCAGTGATGTGTGTAACTTAAAAATGTAGAACATGTATGTTTATTCATCATCATTCTTAAGAAGTACCTGATTGACAAGCTAATGATCCCTATATAATTTTGTCAGGTCCCTTCCACATCCTATCAGCACCTATCAAAGTATATCTAATTCCTTCTACCTTAACCCTACAGTTTTCCTTCCTATACGTCTTCACCCGTGACTCTACACAGTCGGAGAGTTCCACAAGAGCCAAGTGCTCTACCTCACATCCCCAACTATTATATGGTTGCCCATACAAGGTAAATACAAAAGAACCCACACCCTCCTATGTTGAAGATAATACAATATGTCGAGAGATACCAATAGGTCATTGATCTTGAGGGTTATAAACCTTGTCGATGAGTTTATTGTGCCATGCGTCTTCGTGGGGATCAAAATAAAAAAGTGCATGCATGAAGGATGGTAATGTCTTCAAATTTTTTCCCAAAAAGCTATGCAGGATGACACAATCGTGGTCGCCACCGATGGAATTACTGACCATCCAGTATAGAGCGCGTCGATGCAAACAGATAAGTAACCCTTATTAGAGCCCACCCTCCGAGCAGACTCTCATTAAACTTGACAACACTTCTCCATACAAATCTATGAATATTCGATCTAACGCCGCTTACAGGCCCTCACTCAACAATACCTCGCACCTGCGTGTCCTCATAAACCCACACCTCATCAACACACCCTTGAGGTTAACACCTCACTCATCCACAAGCAACCGCCCAGATCGTGTAAGAGCTTAATTGAGAGATGTGACCCTCATGCACAACTCTAACTATAAACTTTAACTCACTGGAACGATTCCCATAAGTCCAGTGAACCTAGACTTCAGCACCCCACCATAGAGAGACTATGAAGAGCAAACCGACCAACACTACAAACTATTAAAGAGAATGAAGCCACCATAATATGATCTGTCGTCTAAAATTTATCGTTCGACATGAGCGTTTGTTGTGCGTTGTACTTTGACATTCTCCAATCACCTACACCGTATAACAACAGCCACAACGGATGCGAGAAACACCTCTAGCCTTACCATCCTCCCTTAAGCCATGCAAACCCACATCGCTACCCCTCGTACCAGCTAAGAGACCATTCCACGTTGATACTTGCAGAAATGACCCTTCAAGGAAAACAACTTGACCGCGTGAACGTATTTCAGCTAATAGAAATACTCAATCCAGCACGCCGAGAGCTAACATATATAGAAGTGCCCAACAAAGGGTGGAACAAAAAGAAGAAATGCTGGCATCTCGTAAGAGAGCAAAACCAAAACATCCTGGCAGCCGCAAACCTATCCCTACATTACATCACTATGGTGTGAGCTCTTATACCTCGTCCCAATGCTCTACAACCGTGCTCCACCCACAGGGACCGCTACATCGAAATATGAGGATCTGCGGAACTGTTCATGCGTACCTCTATATGTACCCCACCACCCTTTAAACTCGAGCCCTGCTCAAGCAACCATTCCCGTTTACCTTGTAGATGACACAATCGCAATGGCAGCTGACGGCTCTAGCCGAAGCATCTATGTGACATGCAGCAACCACAACAGCTCAAAGCTATGCGCGTCACCTATTGTTCACATAATGGCCTTCTTTGCTCTGCTATCGTGATGCACCTGTCTTTGTTTACTGATTTTGTAGTCTTACTTCACTGAATGATATCACCGTAAAATTCAAAGATAATACAATGCCTCATATATAGTTCTAGATCAACATTGAAAAGTCATGTTTTTCGTGAAGCTCTTCGCATATCTGTCATTCAACATGTAGCCCATTCCTCCATGCGATGATTATGGACCTACCTAAACCTGATCCTAACCTTAAGCCACCAGTAGAAACAACAACCCCCGCTGTCCTAGCTGACAGACAACCCGACACTATGATATTGCAAGCTGTAAAAATAGCATGGACATTATGATCAAGAGCAACTACAATGAGGAACAAAGAAGAACAACCACATCTATGCGACCAACTGTCATCCACCTCGATCGGTCTACGGTGGAACAGGAATGCACCTTTTCGTGTCAAATGGAAAATATTGGCTCGCCACACTGAAGAAAAAACAATTTCCTCCTTTTACAAATCCTACTCTTATTTCACTCTAACGGCAGACCCGACAAAAGCCTTATGTCTCACTCAGTGAAGCATCTCTCGGGTTGCTTCACTCTTGCTCCCGGGACCGGCGTACTGCACACTCCCGATCATCAAACAACTCCCTAATAGTCATTGACGACGCATCAGTGCCATAACCGCTCCGACTACAACCAGCAGGGACATTCCTTGCTGATTTAATAGTACAGTGCTCCTTGATAATGGATGAAAGCCCAATGACCCACGGTATATGCTTTGAATCGCTAGACCGCAGTATGCGTGACATTCTTGGTAAAATAGATCCTTCAAATTTTAATAAGTATTTGGCGGAAAGACTATTTGTTTTGGTGGAGATTTTAGGAAAGTATTACTGGTAGTCGAGGGTGGGGTAGATTGGATACAATAAATGCCTAGCAATAACTAATTCATACCTATGAGTTATATTAATGACCTACGTCTAATGGGTAAAAACATGCGATGCTCAGTGATGGTCTCTAGATAGTGGCTTTACCAGCAATCAAATAAAAGAATTAATGAGATGTTTGCAGTATTTAGATGCACTGCAACAACAACGTAGTCACAAATAATCCATGATGGAGAACAATCCCCTTGAATGGAGTTGAACACCGACACCTAGACGACATCCTAATTTCCAAAATTGGACTCCTCTATTGATGATATTGTTAAAGCCTACCTTATCCCAAAACCTCCCAAGCGTCTCAATATTCCCACCATCCCTGAGCATACCTTAAGGGAAACGGCTCACCTATTGCTCCCCAAACCGAGAAACTCGATCTATCTGGCATCGAAACCTCAACAGCCATGTCTCTTCCTCTTGGTCCCTGGCCATGAAAAACAAATTACCTCCTAGCTCAGCACTACTCATGGCATCCTCTAGGACATGTAATCTGGCACCTACTTCTACCCAGTTAAGTTCTTAAATGCATTGCAATTAAAGGCATTCCTCCTCATAGACTTGTCTTGAAGGTTGGTTCACTCTGATGTTTTACGTAATTAAATCAAAGGCTGGACTTTGCACAAATGGCACGCGGCTTAAATACACAGCTAGGTGATCAAGTTTTAGAGGCCGAAATTATTACTGGCTCACATAACCAATTTGGTCATAACGATCCTCCTTCTCGACAATCACCATTGCACGCTCAATCAAACGCACTAAATGCCTTTTGTTCTTAGTAGAACCCGAGACAACATTCCTCTTCAATGATTACTCAAATCAACACCATAAAATAAAGCCAAGGGCAAAACTTTGCAGAATGTTGTTTGTACTGCCACGTCAGTTTTTTACCCATGCGACAAACAATACAATGTCGGCGACTAACCTAATCCCATACCAAATCACTATCTACGAATGGCTAGAGTTTTAATGACAGGACATGAGAATACCCAGCATGAATCGTTTACTACACAAAACCCAATTAATTTCAAAGAGGTTCTACAGCTCTTTAGCTAATCTCTCAACCTTAATCATCATGTTCCAGCTTTTTTTTGGCTCCTCTGGTTTCTCGTAGCGTCAATACACAAACCGATTTGAGTATCCCTTGTTTTCTCGTGACTTCCTCTATCTCTTACTACTCATGTTCGCCTTACCTCTTTCTCCCTGTCAACATGCGTACAGCGCTTCACCAACTCATACCTAATTAATTGTAATATATCAACATCAATAACTCAGTTCGTCTCACGTTTCTCTTCCCGTCATTTCATTAAAAGCTTCCGATGGCAACACCAGTATATTCATCCCAAAAATTAAAATACCCCACCCTAGGACATAATTGCCGCATCCACACACGTCAGAGTATCTAGCGTCCCCCCTGCTCGGCAGATCTATCTAGACTTTGCCACACGGACAAGAAAGGTAAAATTCCTTAGTGCTATGGAGCTGTATTTTTGCCCTCGGCCAATAGAAAGACCGGTAATAACTCATCGACCATACACTTTATCCAAACCTACTATCTAACTCTTTATTTATTATTTTACCAGAACCAAATATATAGAGACCTATGCACACTCCATTTACTCATATCAGATGACCCATACCCCCTAATGAAATGAATCATCCTAGGAAAACCGGCAGGCTTACAAGCGCTTGCCATGATAAGAGACCCGAAATGAAACAATAAACACAAGTTATTCAAGAAACTCTATAACTGCAAGGACCATCGCCATACTTCATATATACGCAAACACCTCTTCCAAAGTTAGAATAAAACCCACGACAACAATGCCGTGTGAACCATCCCAAGCAAAAAACCACACTATCTTCTTACCACCAAAATAAGACATGTCATGAGACAAAATACCCCATAAACCACGACCCTAAATAACTAGCCGACAATCTTCCACTTTACATTTTTAATGTATGTGGACTTTGAGGACTTAGAAGAAAAGAGCAAGCATCCAAGGATTTAAAGGAAATATACATTCCCTTAACTATTCAATCAAGCTTCTCAGAGCCTCATTATGCACATCTCCAAACCGGGAAAACAATTATTCTCATAACCACCTGAACAACAACTCTAACCACCCTACCCCATATTAATCACAACACTAAAAAAATGCCCAGACATCGCTATATGGCACAACTTACGGTTGTGCACCAAACTGATACCCAACCACCACCCACACACCCCGGCAACACCAGTGATTGACCCACCGGCAACCACATCGATGAGACACAACAAATGCTGGAGAATTACGACGACCAAGTCCTATCTTTCTCTCCAACTAATTTTCTTGCCACATTCGTGCCTCTTCAAACCAAAGAAAATAGCTTCAGTGTTTCTTATCAATAATCTAAAAATACAAAGTGAGACCGTTTTGGTGATCACTTTATGGGCTCGAGCAAATACAACTTCTTTTGAAAAATACAGTTCTCTTGAATAATTGGTAAAGATGAACCAGTTGTAATTGTTTTGCTAGGTGGCTTAATACAAAACTTCTTCTTGGTGAGCTTTAGTTCTGTACATACCTTGCGTAGATGACAGAGCGATTATATAAGCCAAGAACTCTAAGAAATATATGCCATTTATAGATATATCTTATAAATATGTAGGTGTTCCAAGCTATCGGAGGCAGTGCTGGCACAAAAATGGCTACATTACATTGATATTCCAGGAGGTTATATGCCTTCCGCTGCAAGTACTACATTTGCTATTCATGACTTACACTCCTCTTTCAGTAGTATATATGAAATACAATGTTTTGCCCATATGTAATTTCTTGCGTCATATGTTGCTCTGCAGCCTACAAGAAGAGGTCTGTGAGTACTTCTCCTTACCAATGATGTGATCCACAGTAGCGGAATAATGATGATGCAAATGCAATAGGAAGTCTATATCAGAACTTTTATCACTGAATCCTCATGACAACCAATTAAGCATGAGGCTACTATATAACTTGACTTAATTTGCCATATATTATTTTAACTTGTCCTTCGCTGTTTTAGGATGTACCTTCACTTGCGATGCATGTATAAAGGAAATTGATGCTCAAGTGGTTAGAGTGTATAAAGGTTGCAGAATTTGCAGGAAGGTTATGTAAAGCCGACTCTTTCATGGATTTGAGTCCGTGTTAACTGTGACGACCACAGACCAAGCCAATATCGTCACCACACACGGTCACTAGCTTTTCTTTAGTTACAGCACCACCATACAGTGCTTACATAACTCCTCATATAGCTCAACAAAACTTGAGAAGCAATTTTACCTCCAACATAGCACAGCTACAGACTCTAATGATATGTGATCACCAGAGCGACAACACTGGAAAACACACCCACAACCACACCAAAACCCACCACACACACACCAAAAACACAACACACGACCACGTGTGAAAAATAAAATTCATGTTGCTGGCGTGAGAGCAAGTTGAAATCACGCACAACAAACAAGCCATGCACCACCCATCTAAGCTCGAACAAAAAAGTCTCGTCAACAAACCACCAGATTTTACTGCCTAACGCCCCCTATACTGCTACCTCGACTGTCGTAAGTATGTGTTCCAGGTATCATAAATGAGCAAACCTTAACCCTCACCCAGGACGGACCGAAGCACCACTTGAGTGAACTAGTCAAAAGCTAGGAGAGCGTGCGTTTAAAATCACCACCCCCTTTCGACCACTGGGCAAACAAAGATCGCCGTGACTCATAGACTACTCCTAGACAAAATCCACAGCCAACACCAAACAACAACCCACACAAACAACAACACACCAAACAAAACAGCCCCAACCACAACCAACCACCAAAACAAAACCCCCCCCACACATAACAAACCACAACACACCCAAACAAACAAACCCACACAACAAACAAAAACACCCCAACAAAACCACAAACAAAAACAAACACAACAAAACACAAACACAAAACACAAACCACACAAACCCACCACACAAACACAAACCCCAACCCCACACAAAACCAAACACCACAAACCAACCACCCAACCCACCAAACACCACACCAACAACCACACACCACCCCAACCAACACCCAAAACACCAAAAAAAAACACCCACAAAAAACAACACAACACCAAAAAACCCCACCACACACAACCCCCCAAAAAAAAACCCAAACCAAACCAACACAAACCACCAAAAAAACCCACACAAACAACACCAAAACCAAACCCACACACCAACCACCAACCCCAAAACCAAACACCAAACACCCAAACCACCCCCCCCACCCACACAAACCAACCAACACAAAACCAAAAAACAAAAAATCACCACCAACAACCACACAAAAAAAAAACAAAAACAACAAAACAACCAAAAAACCAACACACAAAACCAACAAAAAAAAACACAAAAAAAACAAACAAAACAAACAAACCAAACCCACCCACACCACCAAAACAAAACAAAAAACAAAACACAACCAACAAGCACAACAACAAACAAAACACGCACACCCAAAAAACCCAAAAACACACCCACAACAACAACACACAAACCACACCAACACACCCAAAAAACCCCAAAAACACAACAAAAAAAACAAAAACAAAAACACAACCAAAAAAACCACAACCAACACGAACACAAACCAAACCCCAAAAAAACAACAAACCCACCAACAACACACAACAAAACACCAAAAACCAAACCCCACAACAAACAAAAAACCCAACCAACAACCACCAAACACAACACACAAAAAACAACAAAAAACCCAAACACCCACACAACACAAACCCACAAAACCCCACACACAACCAAAACCACCACCAACACACCCCAACCACACCCACAAACCACCAAACCCCAACCACAAAAAACCACCACCCACAAACAAAAAAAAAAAAAAACAAAAAAACAAAAACAAACCACCCCAAACAACAACCTAAGCAACTGTTGTAACAATTTTGCACTAAGACCTAACAGGTGCTGGAAACCAAAGAATCGACGATTCAAGTCAATCTGGAGACCCTGTAACTGACGAATTCCCAATGTAGACCTAAAAGGCAGCAACATACACCCACCAGAACACTGAGTTCCCATCCCATGATTGTTTAGAGGAACAATTCACCCACACGAAAGAGGGATAGAAAGCAATCCTGAAACAAGACAGGAACGCAAACATATTCCTAACATACCAAAGTCACCAAAAGACCTACATGCCTAAATACTCTCATATAATATTCTCACAAAGACATTAATCATATCGCCCAAAAATTCAAAACCTTCTATGCATTTACATCTTTAAACATTTTCTAATATACCTATATATTTCTGACTGCAAAACACGACACTCCACCTGGCAACGTTTAGGTCTACTCGCAGGAACTCACAATCTCTACCACAAAGAAAGCAACGGCCCACCGGTAACCTCCGATGATAAAAATTCTAAAAAAACCCATCACAACATAGGAAAAAATGAACCAACATAACTATGTACATTAACCAAACAAAAAATACCCACAAATAGAAATTAATAAAACCAAAAAATAAATAACTATAAATAAACTAACGGTAGATATAATCCACCATATACAATATATGAATTCAGAGAGACTCAATTTATGAGCCACATCCATCATTGCACCAAAAAACCAATCAAAGATCCAAGACACAACTGCACCACTTCTTTGATACATACGAGCTGGTTGATGCCTCACTTAAAACTCGAAAAACTTAAATCAGTCGCATTCATAATCTACTACTATAGTACAGCACTTATCAGGAATAATGGCTGAAATGCTCCCTTATAGAAAACAGAAATAAATATGAGATTACAAGACGCTTGATTAGCAGCCCATATAAATAGCCGACCTAATTTATTATGTGCTATTGGTAGCCCAACCAGTAATTAGAAAAGTTAACACACTTGCATCGAACCACCTTAGATTAACTAAATTAAGTACTATAGGGGTCTGGACTTTGTCAAACAACCAGCACCTAATACCCACAACCATATCCACACGCAAAAAACAACACAAAAAAAATCCCACCCGACACCCCCCAACAAAACCATCAACCAACAATACACCTCAAAAAAAAAAAAAAAAAACAAAAAACAACATTCTTAAAAAACAAAAACTGAACAAACTACACAGAACAAAAACCATTAACCCACCAACATACCCCCCCCAAACCACCCCCCACCTTCGCCCCACAGACCAATCGAACACCGACGGTAGACACCCATATGTTCCTGAGTATAACCATGAGCAACTGAATACAAACAGACCATCTCTCAACATTAACTGTTCCCAAAACCAACGCACCTCCAAACACTGCTCAATTTCTATTCCTTCCCCGTTTGTATGGCCACGTGTTTCATTCTCCTCACGGACCCCAACCAAACCACTCACCAAAACACACCCACCCAACCAAACCAAAAAACCAAACAACCTAACACCGAGACCGCGGGCGCAACGTGGAATTATTGCCGCGAACACCCCTGGCGCGAAGGAGGCTACGCCGGGTAGCACTACCCGATTGCACCACAAACCGAAGGCCAGAAAATGGACCAGAAGTCAAACATGACGACCAAGACGCCCCGGAGCACTTTCGATCTGCGACCCCAAGGACAAAGGTTCGAGGCCAAGACCCAAAAACCCAACAATCACGCAGCCAAGCCTAGAATAATCCCGAAATCAGCAAGGCAAAGCAGGTGCCCTAGGCCACTGAGCAGACTCACCCTGCCCAACAACCTACCGACACAGCCCGGCCGTCCCACTGCCTCTGGCGACCCACACCAACCAGCTCTCCCTTCCGCGGGCCCTCCAGCTACGGCCTCCCCGGCCCACCAACCCCCCAGTACCCACCCTCACACCCACCAAAAACAACCACCCACACACAAACTAGCGCATCAAAAACGGAAAAGACATCGAAGGACACACCAGAAGACGAAAACCCACCCGCAACGGAACTTACCGAAAAAAATCAACGACAAGAACTCAACGCGCTTAGTTGAAACAATCAAACAAGGTCCATCGGACCGACACAATGCCAACAGGGCCACAACACCCACAACCAACAAACACAAAGAAAAACAGCCGCGGAGCAACTATCACCCGCTCGCTGAGCCCCAAGCGCCGACCATCTGAGCTCCCGGGAAGCAGCTACCCCAGGCCCCGAAAAAGGGGACTTAAACCCTACGCAAACCGATTCATGCGTGCATAAAAGCAGACACGGAGCCAAGATCGGATGCCAGATACTCGGCAATTCCCAAAGAGACCCGGGAATCAAGAAAAAAAACCAACAGAAAAAAGCTCGCAACAACATAAGCAACATTCCGAACACCACCAAACAATAAGACCAAAGAGTCACGAAAATAGTTAAACATGATTATACCACCATACATTATAACAAAATGTTTCTCTTTACGCACAACCTAAGTAATCAGAAGCACAAAGACCAAACACGAGCGGAACACCGGAGATGTCGTGCCAAGGGGAAGTCCAACTCGCTTCCTCGGGACCAGACCACCTAGACAACAAAAACAAAAAAAAGAATATCCGAAGGGAACTACCGTCTAATCCGGAACTACACTCCGACGTCATCGCTCCAACGAGATAAGCACCGACAAATCGACAGAAACAACCGCCACCGATGACCCCAAGGAACTCGCCCAACGCTTTCCATGCCTCCTCTTCCTCTTCCGGCTTGAAACCCATCAGCACCGGGGCCAGGGAGAAGTCCGGGATGCCCAGGGCCCAAAAAACAACAAAACAAAAAACAAAAGATAGCACCAAGAGAACATACATCCAGCACACACCCCGCGCGGCACAGACAGCTTCTCCCTCCTTCACCCAAGAACTCCAGTAACCTTGTCCTGGAGGGAAAGAACCAAGCCTCCAGCGTAACGCAGCAAATCGCTGAACATCCAAACCATCTCCACTTGAAGCCCCACGTGGCCCCCCGTTTACGCAACAGTCTCCCGGACAGCGAAAATACTGGACACTCCGACACCGACAGGGCCCAGAATCGCCAGCACGTCCAAACACGTACCGCCATTCTCTCCAGAAGACGGCTATTCCTTGCAACAGCCCAAATATCAGACCATTTAAACATAGCCAAGATATCGAAGACCAACTACAACATCAAAAACTACAACACACAAGTGAAACGGGAGAAGACGTGAACAACGCAGCCCCGTGAGCCAACAAGACACCCACAGTGACACACAAGGACACATCGACAATCAAAAGGACTACGCTCTGTACCGAAGAAAGCCCTCAAGAACAACCTCCCAGCATCCAATCTCCACCAACCGGAACTCAACGCAAGCCTCACCGACCGACTCGCCGCAAGAAACGCAGAGGAACGTTCTCCTTGTCCGTCCAATGCCACACACTCCCGCATTGCAAAGAGAGGCCTCGGCAAACTCTGAGCGTCGAAAAAACATGAGCACGCTAGCAGTCACCTAGCTCCGCAAAAAAACCTCGAACCAAATAGTGGATACAGAGCTTCCCGCATCCGGAACTGGAGACCTACAAAAACATGCTCCCTCAGATGGTCCATAAATTCCCAGAGACCACCACACCCTCTCCACATTAATCGCTCAAAGAGGTGCTCAAATTGAGAAATCGACTCACTGGAAAAGCCAAATAAAAAACAAAAGGCGACCACGAAGGCATGCACAAAACTCCCATCGAGATGACAAAACCACAGACAAGAACTTACCTCAAACGCCTACAAAAAAAGAACAAAAAAGCAGAATGACATCTCACGCTACCCGAATAAACAGCCGCGAGACCCAGGGCCATCTTGGCCACCAGGAAAAAATACGCTCCTCCCGGAGGAAATAAATTTCCTATCATCCCGCAGCCTCCATCAATACTGACCAAGAGCACACACAACGAAGAGGCCTCGTCAAAAAAGGCGCAGATAAAAAAAAAAAAGTGGCGGCCTCGCAATTTCGGCGACGCACACTCATCCGCCGCTTCGAATCCAAAACCCCACTAACGGCCAACGATAACAACTAAAGCACAAAATAAGTGGAAAAGTTATAAACCAAAGAAGCAAACAAAAAAGTGCCGTTAAAGCAGTCGCACCCCATCTCATCTTCTGTAACCAAAACAGAAAAAGTGGGCTACCCCGCACACCGTTTCCCCCTCGATTAACTACTCCCAAAACTGGCCACCTTCCTGAACCCGAGAAGTGAGTCCGGACCCAAGCCAACAGGGCTAAGCCAACTATCGAAATGAAACAAGGACTGGGCCAACCACATTCCTCGGCGGACGCGTGGACACATCGAAAAGGACAACGTCAGCTCCTACTTAGGCCCACAATATAACATGCCACAAAAGAAATAAGAAAACACGGGACCGCTCGACGAACACAGTTTCCCAAGCTACATCGACCAAAAAGCACCGTAGTAACTCCCGAGCACCGCGGTGCACCATTTCCCTGGAAGGCGTCGCGCGAAAACACCGCATCGCAATCCACTTACAGGCCCAGCCCTACCCACGGACCCGAGAAATAGTATCAAACTCCCGGCCGGCACGTTCCGAGGCACAATTAACTCGGCACCAATTCCAAATGTACACGACCGGTCTCAGACAACCCCACCGTCCGGGACCCAAGGTCAGCCGACAATCCCAGAGGCACTATTACCCGGGGCACATTACTGAAGAAACGTCCAAGAACTAATCACCACTCGAAATTAAAAATTATAAATAATATTCACCAACAGCGTGTTTTTTATAATATCCGACGCTCCTTCTAGTACACAATAAACCGTATGACCTATTCTTTTCGAGCCAATAACAATACTACATGATGAGTACTATTTTAGCCTCCCAGCAACGACAGCCCTGGGAACAAGTGTTCTTTAGCATGCATGCAGAATACTACTGCATGATAGCTACTGTTTGTAGGAAGTGACTATCGGCGGCATGCAAGAAGAATTAACTAAGCGAGAACAAACACTCACACAGGACAAGGAATTAATACAATAAAAATTTATAGAAAAAGAGTGAACAACGCATCAACAAATAATACAACATGATCTATCTAACATTTGCAACGCATATTCACGGCTAGAAATTTATCCACACTTGTCCTATGCATGTATTACAAAAAAAATTAATGCACCTATGTAATGCATGCAGAGAGCAAGACGAAACAAACAAAAGCTAATCCCGCACACCTTCTTCTGACATCATGCAGTAAGCAAAAACCAACACACCAAGAGAGAAACTTGTCTACACTTTCTATTATGCAAACGCATGCAAAAAAGAATTAGGCGACGTAGCTGTTACTCCGACACTGTAGCATAGTATGTCTTAAAAATGCATCGCATGAGATTCAATTACAACAGTACGTGTTGTAAAAAACAGACTTAGACTTGTCTCTACTCACAACCTAATTAAAATTTTACAATTATTTCATTTTACACTGTTTGATATAAATACTTTGACAAAGAAAGCGGTACCCACAAGAGCACATTATACGTAATAAGTTCAGATACAATTTATTCGAGGGCACAAAATACATAAAATACATCCATTAAACCTTACAAGTACGAAGAGATACCATTGCTCCTATCAACAAAATCAAGCAAAAACAAAATCGTAATACCGCAGATTATGTTGATTTATCAAACTATATAAAGCTTATTCACTTTTTTCAACTTAGGCAAAGCATAGCTCTCTAAGCACCAACACTTCAGATTAAATTCAATCAATCTTCAACAAATCGAGTTTATCTCTTCTCCTATCTGAATCATAGTCACTTACAATCTAGCTTCCTTGCAACTCAACCATCATATATTCTCCAGTAACACGAGAATATCTCATGACAAGATAAAATAGTAACGAGTCTTGTTGCAAACAAGAAACATCTAACTTCTCAAGCTCATCTCTACCTTCAACAACCTTACCTTAAGATACTTTAGTAACCTCCATTGACTCTCTTTCCACATTCAATCCATGCAGTTGCGACGTCACCTTCGATACACTTTAACAAGCGCCCACATTCTCTAGCAATTCAACGACCTGAGCACCTTTTCTCATCCAGCTATCTTCTATGAAGAGACAGGTGAGTTCCTCATGAATTGTTGTGGACCTCGAACCCTTTAGACACCCATATACAAGACGACTTCAAACACCGAAATGCGAAGATCCCATCCGCCCCTTTCACCATGTGTCACCCGTTGGAGTTTCATCAAGTAGATCGACTTCCACGATTCATAGATCTATCCACAATAGTTTCAAAGTTACTCTCGAGCCATGGTTGAAATCCTCAATAAAAATCCTGTATTGAAGCTTAGATCTACATTAACAACATACATAAAATCCCATTGAATAGAGGCAAAAACTACTCAATTAATTTGGATATATAACCTCCACCATTTCCAAGCAGAAGACAGTGTGATGCATAAAAAGGAGGAATGCACACAACCATATGATTATATAGCATGCTTGCTTAATGACAGTTACTACCTGTTTATAAAACAACTCTCACCTACCTTGAACCTTTGCTTGCATGTAGGAAATGATTCTGCCTTATCAGCACTTGTATACCTGTCAACTAGCACAAGTGATAGTCTGTCAACTGCAGCTATTGTACCAACATGGTCATGCAACTAATTACCCACTCTACCCATTCAACCGTAGAACTAAGCCTAATTCCTTCCTTCCTATACAACATAGGCATTGTCATGCATGCAATGAAGGGTAGTCCCTGCCATTTATAGGAAGAACTTTCTCACCATGCTTCTCATCCATGACCATTAGTGGCTTCAGTAATGTAGCACCCATCATAGG
>RYFJ01002705.1:0-48279 GCA_003991445.1 Oryza meyeriana var. granulata
TGATTATTTCAATAATTCATGTGATTGGTATTCCTATTACAAGGTTAGGGTTTCAGCCTTAAGTTTTGATAACTAAATTCCTTGTCACCTGGGTAATAATATGAGTAGAATATGATTCCCTAGGATGCTTAAGCCAATGCTAGCAACATAGCTCAGCCTGCAGGTATAAATAATGTCTTTTTTATATGATTCGACCTCCAATCGGAATGGAACCATGGAATAGAGTTGTTGTTAAATTTCCTAAATTTTGAAACCTAAATGGTGGGGCTGGTGACGTGTATGGTTTGCTTGTCACAAACCCAGGCCAATTAAGGACCGGTTCGCGGGGGAACACTTGGGCAACTTCCCGTACTTGCCACAAGCCAGCGTGGGCAACGGCTGGGCTTTGAAGCGTTTTCTTCTCCCTCTCCTAGGGCACCGAAGAAGAGGGTGGGCGTGATGGAGTTGGTCGGCCCGGGTAGGTTTGATCGGCTGCCGGATTCACCGTGGCGCAAGGGGGATAGCCTGGGCCAATATGGCGTGCCCTGTCGCCAGGTGCAACCTCAGCGTGTGTGGATGGTTAGGGAGGGATTGCGGAACGGTCCTGTCACAGCCTCGCACGACATCGTGGTGATGTACTGGCACACGGAACGTGTGTGGGGGCGTGTCTTGTGGGTACAGTTGTACACCTCTGATCCGCAGAGTAAAACTATTCGAATATAGCCGCGCCCGCGGTAATGGGCACATTGGCCAAGACTCACCGTGATTAGTCTCACCCTAGATAATTTAATCTGTTTTATCAAACTGGTGTTGTGGAAGGTTGTGTCCGGTCGGCGGGTTGAGCTGACCGAGTGGGGTTGACCGGTTAGCGTGGTGTAACGCTAGTCGGTGGAGACTGGTGAGTGTGGTTAGTTTACTCTCATCAGTTTCGCCTGGTGGTCGTGGTGTAACTTCCATCAGCGCGGCCTGGTCAACGTGTTTAGCGTTGGTCGGGAAAAGCTGGTCAGCGTGTTACGTGTCCGGTGGTGACTGGTTAACTGGTGTAGCGTTAATCAGTGGAGTCCGGGTAACGTGGTGTAACGGTCCCGGAGGTGTCTGGTGAACGGTGTAAGCGTTCATCAGTGGAGACTGGTTGACGTGGTTTTAGCGTCAATCAGTTGGGAATGGTTGGGCCTGGTTAACGTGGGTGTAACGTTAATCAGTGGCGAATTAATATTGTTAATATTAAATCAACTTTTTCAATGTTTGCGAACTACTCCCTTTTGCAACTGCTTTCCGCAAATAAACCCTATCCAGCATCTTTGTACCCGGTGCATATGCATATTGTGGGGTGTGATTTGTGAGTACTGTGGGTGGTACTCAGCCTTGCTCCAATTTCCTCCCCAGTGTGGAGGACGCGTCAAGATGAAGATCATCCTGAGGAATAGGCTGGCTCCGCCGTGCAAGTGCTGTGGGAAATGGAATCGGCGCTTGGCCAGATGTTTATAGACTCCGTTTTTACCTTTTTTCCGCTGAGTATTTGCATTTATGTATTTAACAGTTTACTTGTTTGTAAGGACCACTTCTGTATTGCACTGGTGTTTGTGTACCTGGCTTCACCTGGGCAGGGATTTAGCTGCACATTAAGTTCAGAATTTACGGTAGCGAAATTTCTGGGCGTCATCCGTCTTGAAAATAAATCGAACAACCTCTCGTAGCTTCCAAGTTTGGTGTTACCTCCCGACTGAATAGCTCCAGTAGTGGCTTCTATCCTTGTTTTGGCCAAATAGGTACCCGAACGCTGTGCTAGCGCAGGATTCGGCTAGCGGCCCTCTTGGGCATACCCAACCTGGTAAAATTGTAGCCGAATAAGGTACCCGAACCTTGCATTAGCATAGAATTTGGCTGGCGACCCTCATGGGGCGTACCTTACTCAGCGAGTAGTACCCGAGCCCCGACTGGTGCCGAAGGTTGGTTGTTAGCCCCCATGGGGCGTACCAAGGTCGAGGTGACATCCGTGTCCCGACTGGCGCAAGTACTCGGTCACTTAGCCCTCATGCAGAGCATTCCGAGTGATTTCTTGAAGCGTCGCACTTCAAGTGTATCGTGGCAGATTGGTCCAACCCGAGCGTTAGGAGATAGGCTCGTAGCCCTAAGTTCTCTTGTTACACGTATCCAGAACTGGACCCTGCATTATAAACATGCTATCGGTATGAGTAGCATCTGATGAAGAAAACAATCACCCGAAGAAAAAATCTAAATATTTTACAATAGATGATGCGCGAATATGTGTCCTCCTCTTGATTATATTTCTAATTTTCCTTCCTGCCAGCATAAGTTGACCCCTTACGTTTTAAACACATCTGCTTTTTCGGGCCCGACTAGTCATTGAGCCCCCCGAGCGTTGGGAGTCGCGTTCATGGCTCTTTCCCAGACACGCGTTTGGGGTGACTCGAGTTCGTCTTTCATGGAGCAAAGCTTCACGGATTGGAATTTATGCTACTTGAGTACTTTTACAATCATTAAGAGCAAAAATAGAAAATGCGCGCAGAAATGTACACCTATTAGGTGTAAGCGGCTGTGGTCATTAGTGAGGCCCCCGACCGAGTGAGGAATTGACGATCTCATCCCCCTACATCCAATCCGACTCCGGCACTAAGCCGTATCTGAATCAAACCATAGGGTAAGTGAGTTCCTCTTGGCCCATTTAGATGAGAATATCATATAAAGGAAAAAATTTATGAAAAACGCGACTTAGGGTCCCTTTGGTTGGGCTGTGGCTTTTGAAAAAGCTACTGTGAGCTGTGGGGCGTGTGAAACGCACTGAGAACACTAAGCTGTGGGGAAAAGCGGAAACAGGACCGTTTGGTTAGAGCTCCCTGTCAAATGTAGCCGCTGTTTAAGAAATATATTCAGCATGGCCCCTGGAGGCCTAGGGACATGTTTATGAAATCAGTGGAGGAGTCAGGTCGATGCAGCCACTCTGGCAGCGGGGTGCATGCGGCGCTGCTCGTCCGGGGAGTGGCGCCAGCATGATCGCGCAGGACTGCATGGGTGGGTTCGTCGGCAGGGCATCCGGCCCCAGGTGACGAATCCATGGAGGAGCCAGGTCGATGCAAGCCACTCTGGCATAAGGATGCCTCTCTATACCAACAAATCAAAATAAAACAGGCGCTGCTCGTCCGGGGAGGCACCGGCGTCGGCAGGGATCTGGCCGACGCTGCTCTCCCTGCTTGCAATGGAAGATGGCACCGGCGTCGGGCAGGGATCTGGCCGACGCTGCTGCTCAATGGAGAGGCACCGGCGTCGAGCAGGGATGCGGCGTCAGGCGAAGATGCGGCGCTGTTGCTCGTCCGGCAGGTTGCGGCTGGCCGGAGAGGCCTCAGGCGGCCGGGCGTCCATGGCGGCGGAGGAACCCTAGACCGGCGTCGGGCAGGGAGTTGAGGGACACGCCGCGCCTAGAAGGAGTCGGGTGGACGGGGGAAGGGGAATAGAAGAGCGAATCGTTTTTTTTTCGTTTCATAACCAGTGGCGGTGGGTAATTTTCTCCAAGTTGTCCATCCAAAAGCCAGTGAAAGCAGGGGACAAGGTGCTTTCAAAATTGTACTACAGTAAAAGCTACTTTTGGGCAAAAGTACATGTGGCTTTGGGGCCCTTTGGTTGGCTTTTGGCTTTTGCAAAAGCAAAAGCAGGTTGGAAAGCCCAACCAAAGGGACCCTTAGTTGTTTGGTATTGCACGAGTTGGAAGTGGGGATACCATCCTTGCATTTGAGCTTTTTGAGCCTCGAGCATGTCCACTTATCATTCTGTTAATCTTCAGTTCTAGGAGGTCAAAGACGGTTGTGACCGACTGCCACAATGAAGTTGTCGGACTTGCGTTTGTGGTTCCCAGCCTTAGTCAGGGCCGCGTCATCGGTGTCTTTCTGCTCTTTCTATCGGGGTGCCTTTTTGTCATCGAGGGCCTTAGCAACCGCGTCGGCCAAGTCGGCGTATTTGTTCGCCATGTCGAATAGAGCTTTGACAGAACTTACAGGCTTCCGAGTGAACTTAGCGATGAACGGGGTGTCCTTGACTTCTTTTAGAAAGGCGGCAATGACAACCTCATCCTTGATCTTCGGGATTGAATTCCTCTTCTCAGAAAACCTCTTGATGAAATCATGAAGAGATTCATTCTTCCTTTGATGCAACAGATACAGATCGTATTCGGAAGATGGCCTCTCGTACGTTCCTTGGAAGTTGGTGATGAAGCATTTCCGGAGTTCTCCCTAGGAGCCAATTGACCTCTTTGGGAGTCCTGTTAGCCATGTCCTTGCCGAATCAGCTAGAGCGACTGGGAGTTAGTTAGCCATGGCCTTGTGATCTCCTCCAGCTGCTCGGATCACCAGAGTGTAAACTGTGAGCTAGGACTCGGGGTTGGTCTTCCCATCGTATTTTTCAATTCCAGTTGGCTTGAAGCCTGTTGATCAGTCACTTGTTGCAGCTCATGGGTGAAGGCCGGTACACCTTCATCTGTGTGAGGACTTCGACTCCGACTACGGCGGCGAAACCGCTCATGGTGGAGGCTGAAGAGCTTATTCTTGTCTTCTAGTCGGCAACGCTCATCTTCCTCGGGTTCGCGGCGTCGTGCGTTGATGTCTTGCTAAAGATCACATCGTAGTCGGCCTCGGACATCCTGGTTATCCCGATAGTCATCTTGATGTCAGCGCCGCCGGTCGTTATTATGGTTGCCGAGTAACGTGTGGCATGACTCCGTGTGCAGCTGACTGGAGCCGGCCGCTTGGCGTCATGTTGAGGCAGATGAGACTGCCGTTGGAGAAGCCGACCTATTGGTCGGTATGAGAGTGTCACCTGACTGTTGAAACTGCTGGCATGCAGCAGTAGTGATCATGGCTTTAATCCTTGCTATCGTCGGGGCGGCCTGATTAGGCCCAAATTACAGTGTATCCACTAAGGTTGCGGCGGCCACAACGTTCTGTTGAGGGGTCACAAAGACGTCATGATCGCCGACTCAGGTTTGGAGGATCTCCCGTTGAGCAATGCACCCGACCTTGTGTAGATTGTCGTTGTGAACATCGCACTCGGCCCGGAGGCATCTTGCGTCTTCCTCCTGTTGTTCACGTAGTCGGCGGGGCTTCCTCTTCTTGCAAATCGCGTAGTCGGCATGCCTCCTAAGTGGGAGTTGAGCCCTTGGATGCCATGAAGACTTCACGTGGTGGAGAAAAGCTCGCCGAAGTGTTGTCCGATTGAGAGTCGGAGTCGGAATGGTTGAGGGGTGTGATGATGACCCCAACCTCCCTGGACCCGATCTCGAGCAACTCTAGGCCGTATCCGAGTGGAATTCCAAAGGATTGAGTCTGCCGCATCAGATTGGAATTAAAGATTGTTGCGGCGTTGTCGAGTCCGAGTGGGAAATTGATGATCTCCTCCTCTCTTAGCCCGATCTCAGCCGGCTCAAGACCGAGTCCGAGTAGAACACCGAAAGAAAGAGTAGTCCCTAGACTCAGGCATGTTGGAGATCGCCGCAATATGTTGCCGAAGATTGCTACAGCGTTGAGTAGGCCAACCGGCGCGAAGTCGGCTTGGTCCCCGGCTGATTGGATCCGAGTCGGATAGGGTAAGGTTGCCGAATTCGTCGGCGACGAAGTTGAGGCTCCCGAAGCTAATTGTTTGCCTGAGGAAGAAGTTGATGCCGTCGACTCCGGTGATTGAATCCATCAGGCTTGTCGAAGATGATCTCACCGATGCCCCTACCTGGCGCGCCAACTGTCGATGTTTTATATCAGCAATAATAATATGGGGCTACTCATGAGACCTAAACTTGATGGACTGCAAAGGAACACGAACAAGTTATACTGGTTCAGGCCCTCGAGAGGAGGTAATACCCTACGTCCAGTTGTGGTGTATTGCCTTTGAGGTTTCTCTGGTGAGATTTCGATGTGCCCTTAGGGGGTGCCCTGCCTCCCCTTATATACCGGGGGACAGGGTTACAGAGTAGGAATCCCAGTTGGACTCCGATCAAGGGATTTTCCTCTAGGAATATAACGTGCCCGACTAGGACTATATCCTTTCCTTGTCGTACAGGGTTATGTATGCCGAGTCCTATTGTATCCCTAATTACAACGTTAGGCCCATCCTCTGTTCGAGTTACCGTAATTGCCTTCCTTGAGGTACCCGGGGCCCATGGCCTCCACAGTTTTCTGCTGGAAACTGAGCTTAGTTCACTTGGTGGGTGGTGGGGCTAACTTAATGGTGGTGTTCATTTGCACTATTCAAGTCTGAGTCTTATTGGACTTGAGTATACTTAATCTTTACTCCCTCCATCCCAAAATATAAGGATTTTAAAAGTTGTGCACGGGTATTAAGAAAGTAGGTGGAATTAAGGGCGCCTTTCAAACATAGGATTGAGAAAACACATGAATAGGGAAAACGCGGGATTTCTTTAGGAATGTAAGTTTAAAATAGAGGATTACAAAACAAGGGAAAACAAATGAATGGCCATTTGATTAGGCCACTGTCGATGTTTTACACCGGCAATATGAATATGGGGCTACTCGGCGGATGGAAACTCGGCGGATTGCAAAGGAACACGGAGAGATTTTATACTGGTTCAGGCCCTCGATGTGAGGTAATAGCCTACGTCCAGTTGGGATGTATTCCTTTGAGGATTATGGTGGTGGTTCTGACAAACTCTTGATCATCTGCCCTCATGGGGCGCTCTACCTCCCCTCATATACCGGGGGACAGGGGTACAGGGTAGGAATCCCAGCCAAACACAGCCTAGCGATTTCCTTCTTAGAGATACATCTTACCTGACTAGGACTATATATTCCTTTTTGTACAAGGCAAGGTTTGCTGGGTGCTACTATATCTCTAATTACAAGTCTCGGCCCATCCTCTGTCCGAGTGACCCATATGCTTGTGATGAGGTACCCGGGGCCATGGCCTCCACAGCCACAGGAAAAATGCAGAAATTTGAGGAGTGACTTTCCATGAGATTAGGCCCCATGTTAAATTTCGTCCAAAACCCCAATGGATTGAAGTATTCCATAGGAATTCCATAGGATTCAATAGTATTCAATCATTTGTTTCAAAGGGCCATTTAGGAAAAACATCCCATAGGATTTGTGGGACCATTTGGATGGGGTCCGAACGTCCCATGACACACATAACCCGATAAGATTCTATTACAACACCGGACTAAACACATGCACACAACAGGCCCATGGCCATACACTTACAACCAAAAGACACAACTCTGCATCGCAGGAACGGCCTGAGCTTAGAGTCGACCCAGAAGTCGAAACTTTTGTCTTCGTCCTAGTCCTGCGAATCAACGGCTTCCTTGACTTCACCTGTAGCTTCTTCCCGACCGGTTGGAGCCCAAAAATATGCAAGACTGAGTACACAAGTATTCCGCAAGCCATGTAGGGAAACTTACACTAATGCAGGATATAACAAGGAGGGGAAAATGGTCTTACTCTAAACCTTATTAGTAGTTCACAAACAACCCATTTCACAAACAACTTTACCTTAAAGAGTTCATCATTTTATGTCAACATTCCTCAACTTTAAATCATTCCTTCAAGCCTACTTATGCCATTACTCTAGATTCACCCATAGACATATCTCCATTAACCGGGGGCATGGCGTATTCGAATACCAAACGACTACAGCGTCTGCCTAGTTTTACCTGCACGATATCCACAGTTTGCAGGGCTGAAGATAAGGAAACGTAATACTATTCCAAGCTCATCTCTATTCTTCCTAGTAGGTTAAAGGACAAGTTGACTGTTGGCCTCAACTTGGCCTTTGCGAGGGTGTGCACCAACCCATCACCCCGTCCACCCACCATTGTACGACCGAGAGGAATACGCAGTCCTCTAAGCCCACAAAGGGTCCCGTGGTACCCTCACTCGTATAATCAAACCATCTTACATCACTCAATAGCCATTACACACGTTAAGGCCTAAAATGCCAATACACCGAAAGGCTGCAGGAGTTCAATTCACTGGAGCAACATAATCTAGGTTTGAATACCTCAATCATGCAAATGGGTGCTAACTATGTCACTTACATTGGCACAAGAGGGTTTGTCCGTAGAAACCTTAAATAAACCATTGCCTTTCCAAATCTTCACAGGGAATGACATAATTCACGTGATAATTACGATATCAATGGTATAACAGGCTCAACTCAAGGCATGGCAATATATAGGAATACGAAATAACTGGTTATCACTATTTCGAAAGGTTTTTAGTAAAAGACATATGCATGCTATATAGTACTTTCAAGGTAAGTACATCTACCCAAAATATGATCAAGCTCCAGATGGATTCAAATTGTGATCAAAGGGGCATGACTTCTCTTTGGGGTCGCTGTAGTCGTATCACTCGTCTCCTCCTACATCTGCGATAACGTACGCGTCAGCGGTGAACTTTGATTCACCCCTTGGATCAGCGACGGCGTAATCTACCAAACACAAATAAAAATAAATAAGCGAATAACTCAAAATAAATACCAAAAACTCAGAAAGTACATGAGATAACTAAAATATGGGTCGTCGAAAAAATTGGGGATTTTTATAGTCGCGGCGAGCGGCAAACCCTAGTGCCAAAATTAGGGTTGCATCAACGGATGCTTGGATTGCGACGAAACTGGCCCGGATGGATTCGAAATAATTCCAGGAGTCTGGAATAGGTATCGGAACGGATGGATTCGGAATAATTCCAGGAGTCTGGAATAGGTATCGGATTTTGATTCTGAGGTCAAAAGGACACTGAACCGATTGAACCAGGAGAGGGGTATTTATTGGATTTATTTTTCTAAAGGAAAAGCTGGGTTGGCCGGTTTTTCTCTGGTTCACAAGAGACGGTGGTGGTTCGGGGGTGCGGCAATGAGGGGAGACCGGCTCTGGGCTCCTAGGAACCATGCGTATCCATTCCCTAGGTGCTTGAAGCCGGCGCTGCAACGACGAGCCTGGCAGCGGCAGCCAGATGAGGACGACGGCGACGGTCATGGTGGCAGCGCTCCAGCATGCTCCGGCAAGGGCACAGCTGCCTGGGAGCATCAGGATGACAAGAGAAAGCAAGCAGTGGCGGTGGTCGAAACAGAGGCAACATTGCACAGGGCAGCACCGGCAAGGTCCAGCAGCGAAGCGGCGGTGAAAGGAGAGGGGTTTTGGAGAGTGAGGCACGGTGATCATGATGGTACCTTCAATTGAGGAAAAGGATGAGAGATGGCGGCTAATTTGGTGGTTTTCTTCGGCGGCCGAAGGTAGGGTTTCGCCCTATTTGGCTTCGGCAACAGCGAATGGCGGCATGGAGGCAGGGCGGTTTCTAGAAGGAGGTATAGGAGGTGGAGATGGCCCTGTTTCCTCTTGGCAGTGGTGGATGAGGAGCACGGGAGAGAGAGATGCGGTGGAGACAAAGAGGGCGATAGTGGTAGAAGAGACAGTGGTAGTAGTGAGGAAGTAGGTGGAGAAATTAAATAGAGGATGGTTGTTATTAGTTGAGAAGAGTAAGTAGATGGTGAAATTGTTATATTTTGAGATACATTTTAAATGCTAAAAGTTATTATATTTTTGGACGAAGGGAGTATTAATTTAATATTAAGCTGAGTTATTAAAAAGGGAGATGCTCTGTGTCGGACGTCCGACGGAATGTAAAAAATCCATCGCTGCTCCCCTAACCTAGCTGCATGCATGTATGTACTGTTCCACTGCTTTTTTACATGTTGACTGCTTTCTCTCCTCTTCCCATGAGATGCTCATGTAAAACCAACTAATTAAAAATCTTTAAATGATTTTTTTCTTCTGAATTACTTATTCAATTTATAATGCAATTACACCGTTGTATTCGTTGCAATTAAATCTTTACAATAAGATCTCACACGATTAAATCATAAAATGTTTTAAAGAGATGTAACAACTAAAAAATACTAACCGTAGTATCGGTAACCACTATATGAGTCCCAACAAGTGAAACATCGAAAAATAATATGAAACACACGATATATTTGCAAATATTTGATTTTGTTAAAACTTTTTTATATCACATATGAAACATTAACTTGTAACTGTTGAAACATTACAGAATACCTAGTGTAACATTCACAGAACATCACGTGCAACAGTTATAAATGAACTAATGAAACATTAAAAAATACTTATTAAAACATCCAAATAAATTAGTGTGCAATATTAAAAAAATCCATTGCAATATAAAAAGCTAAAAAATATTTTATCGGAATATAATCATGTGAGATCTTGTTGTAAAGATTTAATTACAATAAATTTAACGGTGTAATCATATTGTAGGTCAGATAAATACTTTAGGAGAAAAATCATTTTAAAGTTTGACACGTAGCTTTATTAATTTATATGTAGGCATACACTGCTTGCATGTTACCATATACTGCTACCGTCCGTCCGATTTTTTCTTCTCAGGCCGGATGCCCGAGGGAAGTATTCTCGTATTAAAAATGACAATTTTACAACCTCAATACTTAGAGCATCTCCAGCAAGTGTCTAAAATTAGAATCCCAAAAAGTACTGAATTGGGGGCAGCCAAAAAATTTGGACCCAAAAATCAACCCCTTCTCCATTTCTAAAATGTGCCATGTCATCACAGGTGGGCCTTTCCAACTAATTTTTAATGTATTCTGTTTTATCCCCTTCGATCGTGCGTGAGTGCGGAAGCCCGATCACGAGCGTATGAGCGCGCCAGGACGGAGGAGGGGTCTACATCCCGTGCGTGCGAGCCTGGCCGGAGGAGCAATCTGCATCGTTGCATCGCATGCGTGCGAGCACCTGGCCGGAGGAGCGATCTGCGTCGTTGCATCGCGTGCACTGGCCGGACGCAGCAGCCGTGGAAGCCCAATCGCAAGCACGCATGGCCGGAGCAGCGATCCGATCGCGAGTGCGCCTAGCCGGAGCAGCAATCTGCATCGCTGCATCACGTGCATGCGGCTGGAGGAGCGGTCATCGCTGCATCACGTGTGTGCAAGCTTGGCCGGAGTAGCGGTTTGCATCGCTGCATGCCGTGTGAGCGCCTGGCCAGAGGAGCGATCTGCATCCCATGCGCACTGGCCGAAGTAGCGATCTGGCCGGAGTAGCAATCTGGTCGCAGTACTTGATTTTGCTGAAGGAGGCAGAAAGGGAAACGACAGCTAGGGCGGCACGGCACGGCCTGCATATTAAGTCGTCCTCGCTCCTTATTTCAACGGCTACTGGATGAATCATCGTCAGACGACGATGACGAATTTATTTTGTCTGTAGCACGAATCGTGCATAGCCATTTATGCTCTGACAATACACCAAAACATGGCGGTTCTATCGCCGGACATGAAGTAGTTGATCGAAACAGAGAAGCGCGACACTTAAGATTATACCAAGATTACTTCTCGGATAATCCTACCTACGGCCCAGCTTTATTCAGGCACAGGTTTGGGTTATGTGAATTTTAATTGGTTATTTTTGTTTGTAGTTGTTAATATGTATGTCTCATTAGTCGTGTGTACGCAGGAATAGAATGAGCCGGCCTCTGTTTGTACGCATAAAGAATGCAGTAGAGGATCACGATGATTATTTTGTGCAGAAGAGAAATGCAGCTGGTATTCTTGGGTTAAGTTGTTTGCAAAAGGTCACTGCAGCAATCCGTCAGTTAGCTTATGGTATAGCAGCAGATGCTTTAGATGAATATCTTGGTATTGGTGAAAGTACAGCTATAAAGAGCCTGAGAAGGTTTGTGAAAGCAGTTGTTGAAGTATTTGAATATGAGTATTTGAGATCACCCAATGAGAACGATACAGCTCAATTACTTGCACTTGGGGAGGACAGAGGTTTCCCTAGTATGCTAGGCTCTATAGACTGCATGCATTGGAAGTGGAAGAATTGCCCTACGACATGGCATGGTCAGTACCAAGGGCACATACACGAGCCTACAATTATTTTAGAAGTTGTTGCTTCTAAGGATCTCTGGATTTGGTATGCCTTTTTTGGTTTACCTGGGTCTCACAATGATATCAACGTGTTTCATCGATTCCCGCTGTTTGCAAAGCTAGCTGAAGGTGAAGCTCCTAAAGTAAATTATAACATAAATGGTCACGATTATTCGATGGGTTATTATCTTGCCGATGGCATATACCCATCTTGAGCCACATTTGTGAAAACCATACCAGAACCACAGGGCAATAAGAGAAAATATTTTGCCAAAGCATAGGAAGCAGTAAGGAAGGATGTCGAACGAACCTTTGGGGTTCTACAAGCTCGTTTCGTAATTGTTCGTGGGCCAGCTCGATTGTGGGACGAAAAGACACTAGGATACGTCATGAAAACTTGTATAATCATGCATAATATGATTATTGAAGACGAAGGAGAAGTGGATAGTGAAGAACGGTTCCCAGAGGGCGGAGAAAATGTTAGTGTCACACGATGAAATACCTGATCTTGATGAATTTATTAAGACACATCAAAAAATAAGGGACAACGAAACTCATTATCAGCTACGTGAAGACCTAATGGAGCACCTTTGGCAACACCATCCAGACAAATATATTAATATTTACTTTATTTCAATGTACTTAATGGCATGAATAATTATATATCCTGCTTTGGTGCACTGTTGCAGTAGTCTATAATTATATAATTTTGAACTTACAGAGAATTTTTTTCTGGTATTATTCTTCTAGAATCACCACCGTTTTCTAGTAACATGCACCAAGCAGCTGCAAAGCAGCTGGCATTTTTCTTGCATCTAATTATAGAACCAACATGCTAGCAGCTGCAAAACAGAGCTGCAGCTCCCCTAAATCATGTCAGGTAAATTGCAACAAGAATCAAATAATTTTTCAACAAGATTGAAGAATCACTAATTATATCGGCAGTAAATTGCAACAAATCCACTGAATATATGTCTGACATAAATTGCAACAAAACAAATCCCCTAAATATATCTAGGTAAATTGTTAACAAATCCACTAAATTCTGAACTCCAACTACAATTGCCACCAAACAGCATTATCAGCCTGCAGAATGCAGTAGAGGAAGGCACTCGATGGTGGATTGAGCTTCCATCTGTATAAATAAAATTATATCAGAAACTATACATGAAACATAATGCAGTGCACTATTTGTGAAAGGTTAGAGTCACAAATTCACCATTTCAGTGCAAAAGGACACTATACATCAAGAAAAGGTATTGAAAATGTTGTAGTATTCCTATAGAACACTTACCTGTCAACCAGAACTATTCAAGCGTCGAGTGATGATCTCATTTTGTAAACTCTTGTAGAACTGCTGCTGCTGGAGAGGCATGGAAGTAATGTCAACTGTCATAATCCTCTCTTCTTCTAACATCCTCTTCAACTATAAATTGTCCGTCTCATTTGCAACCCTCTTTTGTTCTAACTCAAGTCTCTCTTTATCTAGCTCGTAGGACTGTTTGTACCTCTCCTCCTTCTTCTTCTCCTTCTCTACATCGCACTCTTTTTTTTTTGTCCCACAAATGGTCTAAAGCCTCCACGCATGCATCACCTCCATCTCGTCTCAACTGCTCTTTTGCCCTCTTCTTACCCATTGGCCTCTTCAGCATTTCAGTTTCTGTAGCTCCATTATCTATGGCTTCATTGTTGGTAGTTACAAGATTAATGGGAGTAGCCATATCTGGACATGCTTCCCTGGTGGCCTTTTGTTTGTTGTTGGTACTAGGATTCTGGGATGACATTTGCTTCAGCTTATCTTGCCACTTGGCTTGTGACCGCAACACATTCCAGCAACTTAAGAATTGGAAGGGCTTGCTGTTTTCACCGGCACTAAATAGAGCGTGTGCCTGCATAATCTACACAAATCAAGTTATGTAAACGTAGTGAGCAAACATGTCAAAGTTAGGGAAATGAGGTTATATGAATATCTGAAGTTACCTTGTCCTGTACAGTAGCCCCACTTTGCTTTCTTCCCTCTATCTAGCTTATACATCCACAAAACTTGTTCACATGCTCTTGAATAGTCTTCCAACAATGCATAAGAGAACTCTGGCTGCGATTTGATGTGAATGTCTTGTTTTCATGGAAGTAATTATGAATTCTCTTCCAATATGTAGATCGAGTTTGATTTGTAGATAGCACTGGATCTAAACTTATATTCAACCATGCTGACACAAGTAGCAAATCTTCCTTCTCATTAAAAATTTTCGATCTTTTCTGATTTGGTCTAGCTAAGGGAGTACTCTCCACAATGGGTGAATATTGCTCGTTAGGCTGGCTACTCAGTCCATCCCAATCAAGGGAACTGTTGCCCTCATTCATCAGATTAGTGAAGTATCCTTCTTCCATTATCAATAAAACCTGCAAAAATATAGCAAATATGTCTCTTTCTGGATGATTTGTTGGGTAACACAATTTTGCTATTGATTAATTCCACACTAGAGCCTTTTCAATGTGTTTTAAATCACTTAGATATTTCACTATGGGGATTCTGAAACTCTGAATGAGATGTAAAATATCTTCCTAGGTCAGGCTCTATAGCTTACTTGCAATTATGTAGATTTGGAGGGAATGCATATCTGTCAAACTATTTTCAAACTACAGTACGAATTACACACCCAAACAGAAGTTGCACTCTAGAGCTATGTTTCAGATTTGAAAAACAATGATTTCCTACAAGTATTGGTAATGGTAATAGCCCAGCCAAGGTCTCACATACGTACGTACTTATTCGAGAACAATCTAAATGGCAAACATGTACGTTCTGGCCGAACGGAAGCAAATCAATCTCATACTTTTCCTACAAACAGGAGAACAAGAGAGCACTCTACAATACAAACAATGATTTCCTACAAAGGCTGCATACCTGGTCGGAGGCAGCGCCCTGGCCGGACACGGCAGTCGCGGACGGAGGCGGCAGCCGTGGACAGGGGCAGCGCCCTGGCCGAAAGCGGCAGCCGGGGATGGAGGGGGTAGGCGGCAGCCCTGGCCGCAGGCGGCAGCCGCGAACGGGGGCAGCACCCTGGACGGAGGCGGCGCCGTGGCTGGAGGCGGCAGGTGTGGATGGAGACGGCAGCCCTGGACAGATTGGCACGAGGAAGAAGAAACTGCGAGAAAAAAGAAGCTCGGGGAGGAAGGATTTGGTGCGGGGGCGGAGTAATCGGCGTGGGAGGCGAAATTTTTCCCGCAAACTGAAAGATTGGGGACGCCCAAAGGTGCCCCAGATATAGCTCAGTTTTAGGTCTGGATTGGGCATGATGAATTTTTGGAACTAGGCTTGAAAATCTGTTGGAGGCTTATTTTCAACTTAACTCCCAAAATTAGACTTTTAAGAAGCTTTTTGGGTATCTGTTGGAGATGCTTTTAATAGGCAGACCTACACATCTACTCACGGTTAAAATTAATGCGTTTACTTCGCCACAAATATTCACGCAAAGCATAATCCCATACCCTTATTGAAATTCAATTATTTCTGTAAGAGTAAAATGCACTGGTTGTATCACAACACATGAGGGATGTAATTTAATCAATAATCTTACTCTCTTCATTCAAAATATAGCAAATTTTAGTATTTGGCACGGCTATTAAGGAGATGAGTAAAAAGACTTATTTGTCTTCTTGGGATAGATCGGGTGTTAGCCCGGAATGATTAGGTGATAATGAAGATAAGGGGTAATATGTATGGGGTAGTTTAGTGGTTAATGTTACCTTTTATAATTTCTAAACTGTTATATTTAGAATAAATTTAAACTTGTTATATTTGGAACGTAGGGAGTTAAAATTATTCAAACGAATCACTCATTTTATTTCAAGGTATAAATCTCATTACACGCATGTCTAGGCGCTTTTCACCTAACAGAACGCGCTTGCGAGTCACATGTGCAGGGAAAGCTTAGGCAGTTAGACAAGCCCATTTTTATGCGTGTTGCTGCATGTGTTTACTGATATTTGTATCATGAAAACAAAATGAGTGACTCGAGCATTTCTAATGTGTGTGATTAAACCTACGTCATACATTATGATATTGCCGTTGTAATTTATCTTCTCGGAATGTTGTCAATGAGTGTTCTTCTTAATCATAAGTATTTACATATTTGGATTTGAACAACATGCATCCCGTTCAATGTTAGGCCATTGTAGCTGCACCTGCTCATTTTGTCAATTATCATATTAATGATACACAAACTACCTATAAGTACTATATATTGTGTCAGCTCTAAAATATACTGCTCCCTTCATATCAAAATATAAACATTTCTATAATTTAAATTGTGTTCCACAATCTAAGCATTTCTAGTACTACTTATCTTATAAATCACTTCCCATTAAAATAACTTACTATCTTACTTTCAACTACTCTTCCACCAGTAACCATCTCTCATTTATTAAAGAACAATAAAGGTTTTTATTCTTAACCTTAATATCTGCTAAATAATCTAGAAATGTTTATATTTTAAAATAAAGATAATAATATAAGACCGGTGACATAAGTCAATCATTAGGGCGGCGAAATCACTCCCAAAACCAGCGTGGTGTAAAGTGACCCTGTATTGGAAGAAAGATTAATCAATCAATCAATTAATAGAATATTAAATAGAGTGCCATTTGTGATATGCTAGCATGTAGCAGGAGCCAGGAGTAAGCTTGAGGTTTGGGGTACTGAATCTAGAGAAATTCACAAGACCTCTCCATGAATGATGGCTTTGGCATGAATGGAAGGGGTTGTTCGGAAGTGCTTCTTCCCTAGCTTTTTTTTTTTTCACGTGCACGCTTCCAAAACGATCAACGGTGTGTTTTTTTAAAAAAATTTTATATGAAAGTAGCTTAAAAAAGCAAATAGATCTATTTTTTAAATCTTTAATAGTAAATACTTAATTAATCATACGCTAATGATATTTCTCGTTTTACGTATGGTTTATTTAAGTCGCTCAATAGAACACCCCCGAAGTCACCAGGGAAGCCATGGGTGGGCACGGAAACGCCTTGCGACGAGTCAGACAAACTATTGTTTCTGCAGCCACCATGAGCACAATTGGCGACGGGGCCATTGCCCATTTCTAGGACTCAGCTTGGTTGCAAGGGTGACGACAAAAGGATGTGTCGCTGCATGTCTTTACGATCTCCAAAAGGAAAAACAAGACGCCGAGACAAGCCCTGGAAGACAACGCTTGGATTCAGGATCTGGACCTCTACCCTAACACAAACATAACGGTCAGCCTCCCAGACCAGCTCGTCACCCTATGAAACGCGGCACAAGGCGTGAAACGGATCAAATAACATGGAAATTAACAAATCATGGCGAGTACACGGCATTGTCTACCTACAAAGCACAATTTCTAGGCTCCGTCAATACCAATTTCAATTGGATCATCTCGAAGCCTTGGACATCGAAAAAATACAAGTTTTTTGCCTGGCTTGTTTGCATAATAGAGTCTCGACATCGGATAGATTATCATATAGAGGTTGGCCGGACAACACCTACTGCCCACTCTACCGCCATGCCCTTAAAACATCCTTCCATCTCTTTGTTAATTGCAGATACTCACGAAGAATGTCAGACCTAGTAGGGGCATGGGTTTCACATCAACAACTAAAATCTAATAGTGCACGAATGGTGGGAAGTGCTAAGCTACAAGATGTTATATACATTAGCTAGCTGCTAAGCTATGTACACACGCCCCCTAAGAAATTACTTTATAATCTAATTTGCCTCTCACATCCCTCTCACCTAAGAGCAAAGATCACAGGAGGCTCACAAAGATGCATCCCAATCGCATTGATTCGCGTGATTTGCACTGTATGCCGTGCTGTAGCTCGGTGCTTGCATAGTCCGCGGCTGCTCTCACTCTCTTTTCAGATTTTTCTCACCTTTAACTAGAATTGAATACTGTTGAAGAAATTAAAATTACAGTGTTGAATAAAATTGATTTACTGAGTTTAACCCCCTTAGAAATTCAGTCACCTATGCGAAAAAATTAATTCTAATTACTGACCTACTTGTGAAGCCATCTCAATCTGATTTCTTCTTCTCTGTTTCCTCTTCTTCTTGATACTTCTTTTCTCTGTGTGTGCCGATGCTTGATTGATTGATCTTGCGGTGTTTAGATGAATAAGGGCCTCACGAACCTTTCTAGTACGTTTATGGATCGGGCACAGTAGTTAGGGTTTTAGTCAGAGAACGAGCAGCGTCCTATTTTTTTCCAATTTCTCTTTTATATATGCACTAGTAGGGCTCGGAGGTTTCCTTCGATTTAGGGAAAATTAGTTAAATCCACCCATCACGAATTCTATCTCTTATCTTATCTCTAAGCCGATAAAATAACCAACAAATACTACTACAGCATATTAATGGTGTATACTAGATACATATATCTAGATAATTATATCAGACAAAAAATTATATATCTAAATAAGAATATATCTAGATTCATAACTAAAAATTATTATATTTTGATATAAACATAGCTCAGTACCAAAGATGAAGCCAGCCAATACGAGAGGGGTAGCCAGGGTTGGGTAGTACTAGTTCGTGCGTAGCGTAGGGGTAGAATTGGAACTAATGGAGGTGACAGTTGGACGGACCGATGGCCCGGACGGCGCGGACGCGACCGATTGGTTTGGGGCTTTTCCCTTGGTTGGCGCGACGCGGCGCGGTCTCGCCTGCTCACCTCTCTCGTCTCGTCTCGTCTCGTCGTCTCTCGCTTATTTTTGCGCGGCGACGTCTCATCCGCCGGCCACAGCCACATGCCCCCGCATCTGATTCACACCCATAGCCTGCAGCATATGGTAGTAATCCACACGTGTGTACCAATCGCAATTAGCCAATAGGCAACCAAGTGTATGGGCCAACTGAGATGGGCTTCAATAAAACAGATAATAATAATAGACCCAAACTAAAGATTGGTTGGGCCGTGCTGAGCTGCCCTGCTCATGAGTTTTTTTTTCAATTACATTTTTTTTCCGAACACAAAATATTTTTTCCGTTTACATGAAATCCTGCTTATGTACCCTATCAACGGCAACGCACGCTTGAGAACCGAACAATGGATTAATATATGGACCTTGTAAATTTTTATCAAAATGAATTTGTAGAGTTATGGGTATATGACTCTGCCACTGTAACATGTCATAATATCCTCTCCCGAGAGCGCGAACATTGCCATTTTTTTAAGATATTGGTTAGGTATGAAACTAAATTTCACCGGTCTTATCATATGCAGACCATAGGAATACCTAGTTTACGTGAATTATTTAATCAGATTGCAGGTTACATGTATGTCACTGATTGCAACTTAATTATCAACAAATTCAATCTAATAGACTACTACATCAGCTAAATGGCAATGCCTGGCTGGCCTCACTTCGGTAACCATAAAATGTTCTGTTAAGTTTTTTTGGAATGCATGAATCTTACAAGAAAGTTCACACAAAAAAATTAAATGTTTACGGGAATGGAAAAACTTCCCCATCATTTTAAACGTGACCTTAGCATTTCTTTCTCGTGCTTTCCTGACCAAAAGTTTATGGGAACGACTACGTCTCGGATGTCTGATATTTGCCGGTGTTTCATCACGTATAAAGAAATATTTCATATGTTTCATCAAAAATTGTTTCGAATGTTTTATCATGCGGTAAAAAATGTTTCACCGTTTATAAAAAAGATGTTTCAAACACATAAAACATCGAAGAAAACATAGCTTACATCACGTGCAACGTTCCATTAAAAGATAACGAACACTCAAATATATCAAAGTGTAACAAGATAAAACGATAGATTACAATAAAAATCATCGAACTCCTAACAAAAGCTTACCGATATAGATCTGGCTTCTTCCTCCTTTTTGGTTGGGCAAGGCTTCAAGACAGGCTCGGCAGCCAAGCTAGTTTGTTGCGTACGGCTACCGGAGGAGAAGCTGATTCCTTCTGGTTTGCTGCTTCGCGGTAGACGGCGACCGCAACAGCTGCAGCAGAAGCGGTGTTGCCCTGTCAGGCGTCAGGACCTCCTCGGCCCGGCGCCCGCACAAGAAGTTTCGATTTCCAAGTGCCCAACACCAAGACATAGAGGTATTTCTCAGATCTGAATCATCCACTTCAAATCCGCAACCTTCGTCTCTTCACCACTTACCCATCACTGCTTCTGTTGCTGCTCTCTTACTCTTTTCTTTCCTCTTGCTCTCTCTCGTCTCACTCCAGATAGTGAGATAGATATACAACACAAGCAGCTGCTGTGAAGAAACAGTGGAGGGGAGAGAGAGGAGGGGAAAGAAGGAGGTGTTTCTTTTTGTTTCTTTTTTTGTTTAGGAGAGACAAAGAGCGTTGCCTGGGAGAGATGGACCGGTCTGTGCGCTAGGCGTCCGAAGCGTCCGCACGCCTGACGAAGCGTTTTCCAAAGTTTATGGGTAGATAGCCACCCATCATATTTCCACGCCCCTAATTAATTTTATATTTACTCATTTCTAGTTCTCGCTTCGATCAGTTCTAGCTACGACAATGCTGCCGATATGCCATACCTCGATGGACTGTGCTCCTGTCAGCCCCTGAGTTTTCTCTTAATTGTGCCACATAAAGTATATTAAGAAAAAGCCCCAAAGAAATTATTTAAATAGGCTAAGGGAATTAATTAAATAAAAAATATAAAAATAATAATTTATTATGGCTGGGAGTATTTTTCCTATATTCCTCTTGCCAAAATACGCAAACAGGATTTTTATTTGAATTTTTAGAGGACTGAAAGCAATTTTAATAATTTAAAACAATTATCGGAATTAAAACCCTCTAGGAAATCCTTTTTCTTTTTTTTCTCTTTTTTCTTCTGTTTTCTCTTTTTTCCTCCCATTGGGCCATGGCCCATCCCTATTCCTCGGCCTGCCGTGGCCTAAGCGTGCCGCTCCCCGCTCTCTCTCTGCTGATGAGCCCCACCTGCCAACCCCCGCGTGGCTAGCTGTTTTATAGGCTTTTTTTATCTTTTACCGCTGTATTAATGTAAGACTATTTTATTTTGTTTGTAAGACGTACTCGGTATAACAACTTGGTATTGTGTACCCTGACTTTTCTGAACAGTGATTTAATATACATAAATATTCAGAATTTTTGGTTGTGCTTTTTAATCTTTTACCGCTGTATTAATGTAAGACTATTTTATTTTGTTTGTAAGATGTACTCGGTATAACAACTTGGTATTGTGTATCCTGACTTTCCTGAACAGTGATTTAATACACAGAAATATTTAGAATTTTTGGTTGTGAATTTCTGGACATTACAAGTTAGTATCAGAGCCAAACTTGATCGTAGGATCAGCCAAATGAAAACCCTAAGAGCCCTCTAAAATTTCTCATCTGCATGTGCCTTTGTACTTGGAGTTATTTCGAAAAAATTGGGGAATTTATTCTTGGATTGGGATAAAATCTTGGCTTTTATTTGACATAAATTTTCGAGTCAGGTCAAGTTTAGGATGGAAATTTTATTCGAGGGTCATGGCATGGGTGTCCAAATTTTTAGAAAAACATTGGTTCATCAGGGGTGATGTAAGATTTAAGACATGCATAAAATATTTCCAATCGCTTCACAATTATTATTTAAAATTAATTTAGTATTATTCTATTCTGTTGTATTATTCTGCTGGTTACTTAATAAAGTTCATGCGCAAAATTATTTCATGCATAAAATTGTTGTTTATTTTCAAATTATTTACCGTTTGCTTTATTTGGATTTTAGCATACATTGATTCTCCCTCCTTGCCTTCTATGGATGGATAGCCTTCCCAACAAACATGGAGCAGACATGGGTGGTTTCATGGAAGAACTTTGCATGATGAGTTTCACTCTGGGATACAGTTATGCCCCCGAGTACACCGCCGTGGAGCCAATGGAAGGTGAGCTCCCACACCATGTCCGCTTGGAGCTACCAGGTGAACAGTACCTCCTGTCAGCCATGGAGGTCGAGATCGGCATACGTACCTACGACCACGCCTATCAGGAGGCAGCTTTCCGCCTGATTGGAGAGCTATGCCAAAGGCACCACTCTACTCTTCGCACTATTGCCTACTGCTACCTCCCCAGTCAGGCACACTACTAGGTCTACAGCACCTTCCAGCCGGCTGACACAGAGAACGACACCACCATCGTCCACATGAGGTGAGCGTTGTGGGCTATGGACTACATGCACGCCAACGGGGTGTGTGCGGCCCACGACAAGGAGGATACCAACAGGATGACCATCATCAGTTTCCAGAACAAGATCAGCCGCCTGAAGAAGGAGGCCACGGAGCTGAAGGGACAGCAGCCACCTGGTGGGGCCAGGATCCGCCTAACCCCGAGGAAGAGGACCCTTCTTCCGGTGCGTATTCAGCTGGCCCCCAGGAACGGGCATCACGCACCGCCAGCACTAGCTCCAGCCCCAGCACCAGCTCCAGCCCTAGCTCCAACCCCAGCACCCACACCAACACCAACTAGCAGAACGATCAGTGTGTCATTGAGTGACAGCAGCTCTCAGGGCGGCACCAGCATTGGCTTCACCTCCACCGACGACAGCAGTTCCTTCAGTGGATCCTGCACTCGCAGCGAGGCCAGTTCATCGGCTCACGGCAGAGAGGACTATGTGAGTGGATCCAGGAGTTGCACAGATGATGAGGTGGGCGACAAGCAGGAGCCAGAGTACGACTCGGATGACCGCAGTAGCCGCTTAGGGCACTAGATGCGTCGTCTTTAGCTTTATCGTTTTTTTAGTTTGGTTCCATGTTTAGTTGTAATGTCAAGATGTTTGCTTTGGGGTTAGTCGGGGGTTCATACCGTTTGTTGTGGTATGGCCGTCTCAGTTAGGAGTTGAATTGCATTGTTATGTTTCTAAACTATGCACTTCAGTTAATTTAATTCAGTCACTTAATTATCACTCCTATTTGTGAGCCACCTGTTTTTCTCCTTCCCTTCCACCTCCATCCCCCTTCAGATGGTGAACACCAGGACTAGTAACCGTGCCGCTAGTGATGCTAGTGCTACCAATCAACAGGATGGAGCGCCATAGAACAACGGGGCTCCCTACCATATGCCACCTCCATTATACGAGAACCCGACACTCGCCCAAGTTTTGGCCAACCAGATCCAGATGATGGCAATTATGATGCAGCAGATGCAGCAAAATAACCTACAGCAGCAACACCAGCAACCTCACATCCCAACCTTCGCTCTCCAGTCTAATCTGCCTAAGTTCTTAAGGGTCAGGCCACCGACTTTCTCCAGCACCACCAACCCCATGGACACCAACGACTGGCTCTTGGTGATTGAGAAGAAGCTCAACCTCCTCTAATGCACCGACCAGGAAAAGGTCGCCTTCGCCACTCACCAGCTCCAGGGTCCCATCTCAGCTTGGTGGGACAACTTCCTCGTGACCCGCACCGCCACAACTGAGGTCACTTGGGCTGAATTTTGCCACAACTTCCGGAAGTCCTAGATTCCGGTTGGCATTGTGGCACAAAAGAAGAGGGAATTTCAAGACTTGGTGCAGGGAAGCAAGACAGTCACGGAGTACCTCCATGACTTCAACCGCTTGGCACGCTACGCTAGAGGATGTCCGCATTGATGCAGAGAGACAGGAGAAGTTCCTGGAGGGACTTGAAGACAAGATGACCAACCAGTTTCTCTCCAATGACTACCCTGACTTCGAGAAGTTGGTGGACAAGGCGATCTGCTAGGAAAATCAGCGCAACAAGATGGACCGCAAGCAGAAGGCGGTCCAATTCCGAGCTCACTAGGGACAGCATCAGAGGCCGACGGTGATGCTGGGGCATCAAGGTGGGCCTTCCACCATGATCGTCCACCAACAGTGCCTATTCCACTCTGGGCACTTTGAGGGCAACAGCAACAACAACAGGTAGCACAACCGTCACCCCGTTCTGCGCCCACCAACGGCGCCAGCGCAGCAAGTCCAGCCCCGGAAAGACAGTGGGGGAAAGACCCTTATCTGCTTCAACTGCAACGAGCTGGGCCACTTTGCCGATAAGTGTCCAAAACCGAAGCGCAGGGGACCCACGCCTGCAGCTCCCTAGAACCCCAGCGCCAACCAGCATGTGATAAAGGGGCGTGTTAATCACGTCTCTGCAAAAGAGGCGTAGGCTGCACCGGAAGTAGTACTGGATACGTTTCTCGTGAACTCAATACCTGCAACAGTAATTTTTGATTCTGGTGCAACGCATTTGTTCATATCAAAGAAATTTGTGAGAACACATGGGATAAAGGTAGTGGAACTTAAGATCCCCATGCAGGTTCACACCCCCAGCAACCGTATGATCACGGCTCACTATAGTCCCTCCGTGAGCCTAGGAATTCAAGGATCATCCTTTCTAGCCAATCTCATTCTCCTACAATCCAAAGACCTAGATATCATCCTAGGGATGGATTGGTTGACCCGGCACAAAGAAGTGATCAACTACGCCGACCGCACCATTACAGCAACCAGCCCAGAAGGAAAGGCAGTTACCTTCAAGTCACCAGTGCAACAAAGGCAGGAGGCAAGCCTGAATTAGGTCACAGCTGAGCAACAGTCTGAAAGTGGTAAAAAAACCAGATCAGAAGGTAGAGGATATCCTAATAGTAAGGGAGTACCCGGATGTGTTTCCAGAAGATCTACCAGGGATGCCGCCAAATAGAGAAATTGAGTTCATAATTGATTTGGCACCAGGAACGGCCCCAATATACAAAAGGCCGTCCAGAATGGCACCAAACGAGATGGCAGAAGTCAAGAAGCAAGTTGATGACCTGCTACAGAAAGGCTACATCCGACCAAGCACATCATCTTGGGGTGCACCGGTCATCTTCGTGGAAAAGAAAGACAAAACAAAGCGTATGTACGTGGACTATCACGCACTAAACGACGTCACAATCAAGAACAAGTATCCCTTGCCAAGGATTGATGATCTCTTTAACCAATTGGAAGGTGCCACCATCTTTTCCAAAATAGACCTGCGATCAGGTTATCACTAGCTGAGGATCCGAGAAGAGGACATTCCGAAGACGGCTTTCACTACTCGGTATGGGCTGTACGAGTGTACCGTTATGTCCTTCAGACTGACAAACGCACTGGCCTTCTTTATGAATCTGATGAACAAGGTATTCATAGAGTTTCTAGACAAGTTTATGGCGGTTTTCATCGACGACATCCTTATCTACTCGAAATCAGCAGAAGAACATGAGCAACATCTCCGGTTGGTTCTCGAGAAGTTGAGAGAGCACTAACTGTACGTCAAGTTTAGCAAGTGCGACTTCTGGCTGAAAGAAGTGCAATTTCTTGGGCACGTCATCACCGCCCAGGGAGTTGCCATGGATCCAACGAATGTGGAAGCGGTTACTAGTTGGAAACCGCCCAAGACAGTGACACAAGTGTTGAGTTTTCTCAGACTCGCGGGTTATTACCACCGATTCATCGAAAACTTATCGAAGATCGCGAGACCAATGACACAGTTGCTAAAGAAAGACATGAAGTTTGTTTGGACAACCAAGTGCAACCGCGGCTTTGAGGAGCTCAAAGAGAAGTTAGTGTCGGCACCGGTTTTGATCTTGCCAGACCCCAAGAAAGACTTCCGGGTGTACTGCGATGCATCCTGCCAAGGGCTAGGATGCGTGTTGATGCAAGAAGGCAGTGTCGTAGCCTATGCGTCTCGCCAGTTGTGTCCCTATGAGGGAAACTACCCGACACACGACTTGGAATTGGCTGCAGTGGTCCATGCCTTGAAGATTTGGCAATATTACCTCATCGGTAACCGCAGCGAGATCTGCACTGACCACAAGAGTCTGAAGTATATATTTACCCAGCCCGACCTGAACCTCCGTCAAAGAAGGTGGCTGGAATTGATTAAAGATTATGATGCATGAATACACTACCACCCAGGTAAAGCCAATGTGGTGGCAGACGCTCTGAGCAGGAAGAGTTACTGCAACGCTGCTCGAGCAGAGATGTTGTGCAAGGAAGTGCAGCGGGAATTCGAACGCTTGAATCTGGGTATCATTGACCCTGGGTTCGTGGCAGCCTTAGAGACCTAGCCCACACTCTTCGATCAGGTACGCGAGGCACAAGCGAACGATCTAGAGATTAAAGAACTCAAGAAGAACATGAGAATTAGAAAAGCCCAAGATTTCATGGAAGATGAAAACAGCACAGTCTGTATGGGAGAACGATTGTGCGTTCCGGAAAACAAGGAGCTCAAAGACTTGATACTCCAGGAAGCTCATGAGACGCAGTACTCCATTCATCCCGGAAGCATCAAAATGTACCAAGATCTCAAGACAAAGTTTTGGTGGACCAGCATGAGAAGAGAAATCGCGGAATTTGTGGCACTCTGTGATGTGTGCCAGCGAGTCAAAGCAGAACACCAACGGCCCGCAAGACTTCTACAACCGCTTAGAGTCCCAGAGTGAAAGTGGGAAGAGATCGGGATGGAGTTCATCACCCGTTCACCCCACACTTCTTCAAGATACGACTCGATCTAGGTGATCGTTGATCGACTCACCAAGGTCGTCCATTTCATCCCAGTACATACGACATACTCAGGCAAGAGACTAGCAGAAATCTATATGGTTCGTATAATGTGCTTACACGGAGTACCCAAAAGGATTGTATCCGACCACGGTAGCCAATTCACTTCCAAGTTTTGGCAGAAGATGCAAGCAGAATTAGGAACTTGACTGAATTTCAGCACAGTTTACCATCCACAAACAGATGGACAGACTGAAAGGGTTAATCAGATATTGGAAGATATGTTAAGGGCTTGTGCTTTGGATTTTGGTGGGACTTGGGATAAGAGTCTATCTTACGCAGAGTTCTCGTACAATAATAGTTACCAAGCTAGTCTGCAGATGGCACCGTTCGAAGCTCTGTATGGCAGGAAGTGCCGTACACCCCTCTTCTGGGATCAGACAGGCTAACGCCAGGTGTTCAGGACTGATGCACTCAAAGAAGCTGAGGAGAAAGTGGCCATTATCTGAGAAAGATTGAAGACAGCTCAGTCCAGGTAGAAGAGCTATGCTGACAACCGCTGCAGAGATTTGAGCTTTGAGGAAGGAGACTACATGTATCTTCATGTCACACCACTCCATGGGGTAGACAGGTTCCAAATCAAAGGGAAGTTAGCACAGCGCTTCGTGGGACCTAACCAGGTTCTAGCTCGAAAAGGCGAAGTTGCGTATCAGTTGGCCCTTCTAGCTTCAATGGCAGACATACACAATATATTCCATGTGTCACAACTAAAGAAATGACTGAGGGTACCAGCAGAACAGGCCGACCCGGAACATATCGAAATCCAGGAAGACCTCACTTACGTGGAGAGGCTGACCCGAATCTTGGGGGTCAGCGAAAGGAACACCAGGAGCCGAGTGATCAAGTTTTGCAAGGTACAGTGGAGTCACCATTCTGAGGAAGAAGCCACCTGGGAGCGAGACAATGAATTGAAGTTCGCCCATCCGCACCTATTCGCCAGCACTTTCAAATCTCGAGGATGAGATTCCGTTTAAGGGGGATAGGTTTGTCACACCCTGAGTTTCCTCTTAATTGTGCTACACAAAATATATTAAAGAAAAAGCCCCAAAGAAATTATTTAAATAGGCCAAGGGAATTAATTAAATGAGAAAATACAAAAATAATAATTTATTATGGTTAGGAGTATTTTTTTTATATTCCTCTTGCCAAAATACGCTAACAGGATTTTTATTTGAATTTTTAAAGAATTGGAAGCAATTTTAATAATACAAAACAATTATCGGAAATAAAACCCTCTAGGAAATCCTTTTTCTTTTTCTCCTTTTTCTTTTGTTTTTCTTTTTCCTCCCGCTGGGCCGCGGCCTGTGCACGCGTACCCCTCCCCGCTCTCTCTTTGCTGCTAGCCCCACCTGCCAGCTCCCGCGTGGTTAGATGTTTTATAGGCTTTTTTTTATCTTTTACCGCTGCATTAATGTAAGACCATTTTATTCTGTTTGTAAGACGTATTTGGTATGGCAACTTGGTATTGTATACCAAGGCTTTTCTGGATAGGGATTTAATATACAGAAATATTTAGAATTCTAGTTATAAATTTCTAGGCGTTACAGCTCCTCTCCCTATGTGATGCGGAATTGCAGATCACTAGATGACATCCCGCGTGTTGCTGCAGGACTTTCTCAAGATTAGTTGTTTCGATGTGCAACCTCGAGCAAGAAGAAAAGAAAAAACAAATGGTTTTCTGGGATCAAAAATCTTCTTAGCGATGGTACTTCAATTTTAAAGATAATTTAGGAACCACATTCAAACATAAGCTTCAAAAGATGTGGCATGGTCTGTACTCATAAGGTAAACAATGTATTGTAGTGTTCATTCAAATGTTAATCCATTGTGGCTTACAGTACAATATAGAATGCATCAATGTATTCAATGAGAAACAATATATATTTGTAAGTCAACGTTAGCCAATTAAAACCCAGTTCCTTAATTCCCATCCAACAATCCATATTTTACATCTGAGATGAAGGGTTCAAATTCATTGCACAGCTCCACAGGTAAACACAGTTCAATAATATTATGTAGAATCATTAAAGAAAAGAACAATCAACCAAGATAGAAATACCTTCAGTAACACATGCCTTGAGATGTACAAAACTACTGCAACTAATAGTGGCCGGAGTGCGTAATCAGAATAGCATATATTTTTATGTCTTCAGAAAAACACCTGGGAAAGTCTGCTCTTTGTGGGAATCTTCTTGCGCTGCTTCAAGCCTCCAATGACTCTCCGTGTTTAGTAAACCTAACCAACAATATGTTAATGCAGGCCTGAAAGAATCAACATCAGAGAAGCAGCAAAACTCCCTCTTAGAAGTTAGAACTATTGCGCACACAATATTGACATGGATAAACAAAAAGTCAAAAGATCAGATGGACCAATCAAGACATGGGAGAGCCATTTGGCCAAAATTTTCGCTGTTTAACCTTTTTTACGACTAATTTCGAAAATAGACCGTGACAAAAACTTATTTCAAAAATAAACCGAGACCTCAGCACCATCCCCGAAAAAGCTGAGGTTCTACGACTCAACGCCAGACTAGCTGGCACTAACTCACTTGCTACCGTGGCTGATAGGGGGAAATGGCAAGCCGACATGGTGAGGATCAGCGCCAGGTTCCCCCTAGCTTAACACCAAAGAGACTGACGCTGAGCTAGGGGACTTAAATCACCCCGGGGCCTACCCCACCCATCTCCTATTTCTTTCACTCACAGCTTGCACAGAACAGGCCCCCTGTAGCTTCTCTCTCCTCTCCTCCTCAAATCACTCCAAATCTTAGCCAAATCAACGGTTTTTGGAGGGGATTTTTCATGGATCACGGGGTGCAAGGTAATCTCCTCCGATTTCTCTATCCATTTGTTGTTTTTATCAAGTTTTTGTTAAGTTTAGGGCAAACCTTAGGAGGGGTATTTGGGTTAAGGGATGTAATCAATTTTTTTTGGCAAAGTTATTGCAATACATGTGCCGTGGTGCAGATTGTAGTGTGCATACTATTTTTTTGGTTATTATTGATTAGGTTATTGATTGCATTAGAGGAAAATCAACCCTAATCCTCCAATGCAGTCAACCCTATGTAAGTAGTGATACTATATGGATAGACAATCCTAATTGAAAATAGGAGATTGTGAAATAGTTGAATAAAATATTGTTACATTGTTCCATTTGTTTTATGGGGATATTGTATAGGAGGGGTATTTTGGTAGGGGCACCTATTATTATAAATAGGTTATTTATCAATGTTTTTTTATTATTGATGTGTTAATTGCTATATGTTTGATATTTAGCTTGTAGTGTGTTTAGGATGCCAACTAATTTGGCTCTGACCCTAGGGACCTCAACGCCCTAGGTGAGAGCGCTCCAAGTGGGAGGCCGGCAGAGCGGCCTCTCAGAGGCATGGATGGCCTAAGTCAGTGCCAATTTGGTTATCGCTGACCTAGGCCGTCTCAACGCTAGGGCAACCTCCTAGGGGTATGGGTGGACGCTTGCCGCCTTAGCGCCAGTCGTCTTGGCGTTGAGATTTTAGACTCTCAGCACCATAGCCATTGGCGTTGACGTTGGGGACGGGGGGGGGGGGGGGGAGGGGTGTCAAAATGAAAAGCTGGATGAACTGAAAACAGCGCAGCCAACTTTTCTGACTGCAGAAATACAGCAGGTAGCTTTTCTGAGTGCAGGAACACAGTAGTTCGGATTCTTCTTGTACCGTGGTCTTTGGGCAGAACGTCTTGCTGATAATGTATTATACAACTACCTGCTACATTAGTAATCCAATGAGGTTGTATAGTTAAGGAAAATAGAGAGATTTTGGGAGGGACGATTCTTTTAATTCCAATTTTTCTCTCAAGCAAGCAAGTGTACAATGAGTAGCCCCTTCCTTCTTTTATAGTCATACTTTATATATGAAACGTTAAAGTGAGGGCTGAATAAGTATATCTGGGTTGGGCCTTCATGGCAAGCCCAAAGTTTCTCAACAGCATACACAACATGCCACTAGCTTTGATTGATACACTACAATGTATTTTGTCATGTTGAACATTTGACTGACGAAGCGAAACAAGCATAGAAAAAAAAGGCTACTCCCTCCATCCGACTTGTGCTCTGAACCTGGAGTACACGTGTGGCGCTCATAAGGACCAGGGGTTAATCCGGTGCAGAAGATCCCACCGCGAGTGTCCTGTGTGCCTGTGTGCTCTCCCACCGGCTCAGTACCAGAATTCCGGCGGCCTCGCATTTCCTACCACCACCGCCGCCGCATTAATCAGTCCTCCTACCACTAATCCCTTTCCCCCGGTTAATTAAAAGGCATTCGCCATCGCCTCTCGTCTTCTTCCCCAACCCACCGCTACGCGAGTGCACGGTACGCGCACGCACACTTACGCGCTCTCTCCCACCCTCCAATGCGACGGCTTCCCTGAGATTGCGAGCTGTCAATCCATGGCTGCTGGTGCCGCGGGCCGTAGTAGACCCGGTGCCCTTCCGGTCGCGGGGCTCCTTCTTCTCCTCCTGGTGGTCGCGGCGCGGGAAGCCTCCGCCGCCGGCGGAGGAGGAGGAGGTGGGGCGGCGGCTGTCAATGGGGACCGCCTCCGCGCCGAGCAGATCCGGAAGCAGGCGTCGGACGCGGCGGCCTCCGCCGCCGCACTGGCCGCGGCCTCCCGCCGGCTCCACCTCGACCGCGCGCGCCACCTCCGCCTGCTCTCCTCCCTCCACCGCAACCTCACCGCCACGCTCCGGGACCTCAGCGCCGCCGCGTCCGCGTCCGCGTCCGCGTCGGCGTCCCCGTCCGAGCCCGCGTCGGCTTCCGCGGGGGACGAGGTGCGCCGGCTCGACCTGCAGGCCAAGGACCTGATCCGCGCCGCGCGCGCCGCCATCGCGGACGCCAAGCCGCTCTTCGACCCGCAGCTCAAGATCCAGCGGCTCAAGGACGCCATCTTCGCGCAGAACGAGCTGCTCGCGCGCGCCAAGAAGCGGGGCGCCTTCGCCTCCCTCATCGCTGCCAAGTCCATCCCCAAGCCGCTCCACTGCCTCGCCGTCCGCCTCACCGCCGAGCGGATCGCGCACCCCGACAAGTACGCCGACCCGGCGCCGCCGCCGCCGGCGCTCGAGGACCCCACGATGTTCCACTACGCCATCTTCTCCGACAACGTCCTCGCCGCCTCCGTCGTCGTGCGCTCCGCCGTAGCCAATTCGCTGGACCCCTCCAAGCATGTCTTCCACGTCGTCACCGACCGAATGAACCTTGGCGCCATGCAGGTTTGCCCAATTCAGTTTCTCCATCTTGCGTATGTGTTAAGCCATTACTCCTACTATTTATGCACAGCATTTTGTTTATGCTAGTTCGTCTTATAAAATCAACAGAAGATGTAGAGTTATGGTTGCTTAGAAGTGATTAGCATCTGGATGCCAAAAATTGACCTTATTATTAGAAGTGATTAGCATCTGGCTACCAAAATTGACCTTACTATGAGTGACACTCTCCACGATTATGATTGCTTTTTCTAGATGTGAGATCTAGTGCAGTTCTAAGAAATATTGCATAACAGAAGCAAGGTGTTTGCTCACTTTAGCCATTTGCCAGCAAAACAACACATTACACGAGACTGAATTGATGTTTAGTCTTGTAAAAGCAAGAATAATCCATGTGTTTGCAACACTGGCATATATGCCCCCCAAAGGTTCCTTACTCATTGCAATACCATGTAATGCATAAAAGGTCAGTTTTTGAAACATTGGTAAATGCCTGTCAGACAAAACAGTTTGCAGTGGTAACTTGCTGGTTCACTTTTTTTTTCTTCACTTAGAGAATTTTAGACATGTCGATTGCCAATTAGGTTAGTAAAGAAAAAAAGGAGATCTTGGTCCAATTTTTTTAGGTGCAGGATAGCATCTATGTCAACTACAATTATTTATTATTCCTTTGGTAAATAAGGTAAAACTGTCTTTTTTGTTAAAAATATCACACATGAAAAATCACCATGTCCCCTGATTGGAACATTAGGAAACCACCAGCTCCATCATTGCAAGAGCTGCCATCACTGCTGCAATTCCCTGACAACCCGGGGAACCTGAACATATTCCATTCTGGCCTCCCAGCTGAGCCTTTGATCATATGTATAAACTCTACACTTATTTTTAATGAACAATATTTGAACTATTGTTGCTGTAAGTAGTTACTACTTGGTTGGTTTTGAGCTCTGGAGCAGGAACTAGTTGTACGTTTATTAAGCTGGATTAATAACGAACATATTGCCAGAATTGGTGAAGAGAAGGAAGACCCAATGACAATGACACTGGTACTAATTAGAGCTGATGTGTAATATATCTGTGCCTATGAAGTGTACTGTCAGATGTTAGCAAATATGGTCTGTTATTCTAGTTTTGTGTCAATTGTTCTGGAACTTTAGATCCAGACAATCTGCTTGTGAGAAGTCCATTAGGGAACATGCTTTTATAGCTGACTGAACCCCTGAAAAAACTTAGGTAGAATTTGTCTTAAATAACTTAGGCACTCGGAAGGTCAGAATAGGTTTTTCTTCAGTCTCACCACAGCAGAAATATTATTGTGCTAACTAATGCCAATCTGTTGCCATTCTGTCTTGGTCTTCATTGGTATGTTGCTGTTGTGTGCCTTTAACTGTTGTAGTTTTGATACGAAAACAATTCTATGTTCAGATCTCTCCTATGTTCTATGGTAACTTCAGTAGTTTAATGTTGAAAGTGAACTCAAAAGTAGTATGTTCATGTATCCCCAGGTGATAATTCGCCTAATGGACTTGAAAGGCGCACACTATGAGGTCAAAGCATTTGAAGATTACAAATTTCTTAACTCCTCATATGTTCCTGTGCTTCGACAACTGGAGTCAGCTAATCTCCAGAAGTTCTATTTTGAGAATAAGCTTGAGAATGCTACAAAAGATGCTAGTAATATGAAGTTTAGGAACCCTAAGTATCTCTCGATGCTCAATCATTTGCGGTTCTATTTGCCTGAGATGTACCCAAAGCTGCACCGGATACTTTTCTTGGATGATGATGTTGTGGTACAGAGGGATCTTACAGGATTGTGGAAGATTGACATGGATGGGAAGGTGAATGGAGCAGTAGAAACATGCTTTGGATCGTTTCATCGGTATTGGCAGTATATGAACTTCTCGCACCCCCTTATCAAAGAGAAGTTTAATCCTAATGCATGTGGATGGGCATATGGCATGAACTTCTTTGATCTTGACTCTTGGAGGAGGGAAAAGAGTACCGAGCAATATCATTATTGGCAGAATCAGGTACAGTTTTCTTTGACGCACTTATAGATTTTCTTTTCTTGTTTGAAATTTCAGTTTGTAGTAATGTACAATGTGCACCAAGCAGTTCTCTGGTATGGCAATCTGCATAGCTCTTTCATGTAAGAAAAATAACTACATATATAACCTGTATAGCTCTTTCATGTAGGAGTTGATTAGATTTTGTTATGCTGTTAGTTTGATCTTATTTTATTGTGAATATGGCTTGTGATACAGTTAAGAACTTAAGATCAGTGGTTATAGGCTTATGGCATGGCTGTACTGAAAAATATGTTGTTGAAATTAAAATTTCTATGCTGTGGCTTTTTACTAGTAGTTGTGACTGGGGGAACTACATTTGTGGTTATGCTATGTTGCAGAATGAGAACCGGACATTATGGAAGCTAGGAACATTGCCTCCTGGTTTAATCACATTTTACTCCACCACAAAGCCTCTGGATAAATCTTGGCATGTTCTTGGACTCGGGTACAATCCAAGCATAAGCATGGAGGAGATTAGGAATGCTGCTGTTGTGCATTTCAATGGGAACATGAAGCCCTGGCTGGATATTGGTATGAACCAGTTTAGGCACCTATGGACAAAATACGTGGATTACGACGACTCATACATTCGTCAATGCAATTTTGCACCACCGTAGAAGGAAGCACTTGAAATTTTCTACAGATATCGAGGAAGAATGGCAAACTAGAACTAGAGCCACTGTCGTAGCAGTAGCATATGTGTTGTCTCACATATTTGTGGAAATCCCAGGAGCCTGCCAAATAGAACTGAGGACACAGCAATTCTTTCTAGTTCTTGTTGTATGTCATCGATTAAGTTATGGTGAAAGTGTTGTTCAAAACATGAGCAATATTTTCATCCTGTTTGTAATAATCTTATGCGTGTGTATGCCAAAGTCATGTGTTATGGTTCATAATATGGAGGCAATGGTACTAGGAGAAACTGTCAGAAGATCTATGGAGAAATACTGTGCAAATTGTTTTATATGCTCTGGTATTTATCACGCTATTATGTAGATTAACTCTTAACAGGTTTATCATGCTCTGGTGCTTGGCAACTCATTTATTAGAGCACGGGAATCTTTCTCGTTGAAACTGAACTACTAGTAACTTCTATGAAAATTCTATGAAATTCCTATGTCCAAAGGAGGGATTTCTCGCATTGGTTTTTGAAAAAAAAAGGTCATTTACTGCAAAATTCTTGAGGCTTGAGTCCTTTTACGGAGTTTGAAAGATATCTCATGTATCTTCAAAACTAATTAGTATCCACCATTGATTCTTAAATGGTAAATTAAGAATAGAAAACAACATTAACAAGGAGTGTAGTTTAGTAATTGTTTGCAGCATAAAATCCGGTAACATCGTAGCCACGACTAGGGATTGCCATACTAAAACCGCACGAATTTTCCCCTCAAAAATTTGAATTTGAAATCCACAGTGTCAGAAAAAATGCCCGAAGGACAAATAAAGGAAAAGCTTAGAAAAATTAAAGTTAATTGAAAGAAGATGTAGTAGATATTTATAACATGATGAAATGACATATTGAGAAAATATAAAAAAATTTGTCATGATCTTTGCTATATATTTGATAGTTAAACAATTAGGATTCACAAAACACGTTGACAATTTCACAAGATTTAACAATACAATATCCACAACTATAAAGATTACAGTGTCTACAATATAATGTCTAAAGTTCGACATGCACGATACATCAATATTAGGTCCATTACACAAGCAACATTAATATAGAAGTTTAAGTTTGAAATAAAGTAAAGAAGTTAGTAGTTCCATTACCAGTATACCATGTTGTACTCTTGAGTCGATATAAACATCAAACCATGTTGCTAAAGCCGCCTTGTAATCTTGCCAACTTTGGCCTATTCATATAGCTGTTAATTACCATTGACCATACGACTAAGCATACCATTCAGGCTCTGGCCACTTATACACCCACGTAACAGGAGGACAATCAGAAGCCTCTGGATGGTTGTAGATGTATGTTGGATAACCACCTTCAACGCTAGAGGAACTAAATGAGCTATAGTTGTCCTGTGGTGCGTTAGACTGCCCTCGTTGTTAGTGGCCTTTTGTAGTCACGGTAGTTCACGGAGAGCTTGGCGCACCATGTTCTTCGTCCTAAGTGGCATGTGTGAAGTCGGCCTCGCCTGCAATTTCAATAAGGAAAAAAGTAAGCATGAATCACCATAGGGAAAATGTGGAACTAATATGTAAGTGCTTATACCAGTGAATTGAATCAGACTGTGATCTTGTGACTGTGTTGTTTGACCTCCAGAAGGCCTTGAATTCCTACTTTGTCCACCTACGTCACCGTCATCACAGTCATCCCCATCATCTGTGTCAGTTCTTGAGCTGTTATCGTTGGACTCTTGGCATGTTGAACTTCCCTGAGTCTCATCATCGCTACTAACACTCGTTGACCATGTTGTGTGGCTTTCCCCTTCCCTTTTTTGCCGACGGCGGTTGTGGCCCCTTGCGAGTCTTCTTTTTTTCAATGTGAGTGTCACCCACATTCTTTTTAGCCCAATCTACAACACTAGAAGCTCCTGTAGCCCTGCGCAAGTCATCAGCATCCATTTTGTCAGCTACAAGTGGGAATGGCAAGGGGATGTCAGAATCGGAGCAGTATTCATCTAACCTAGGACATATATTTGACCTAGCATTCTCCATCCAAATTCTAATCTGATTGTTGCTGTCATAAAATATAGGGTCCGCTAGCCTTTGAAAAGGATTGTCCTCTTCCTTCCTGAGGTCACCTCCTGCTTGTTAAATTCGAAGCCGAAGGTTGTAGTTGACATAAACAAGCTTGTTCAGTTGATTGTGTGTTAGTTTATTGTGGACCTTAGTATGGATCAAAGCAAATGTGCTATAGTTCCGTTCACACCCACTGAATGAGCAACATTGTGAAACAATACGCAAAGTAAGCTTCTTTAACGTTGGTTTGACCGATGCAAACATAGACCACCATTGTGCTGTAAGTTACAAGCAACATGTCATTCATATGCATACAACTATACATACGATAGTTGGGTTAAATGTGACATACCAGGGGATGTTTTTCCATCCATTGCCATCTTTCTCGCAAGCGGCCTTCGAAATCCGCACCTTTCCACCTATATAGGTTGACCTCTACCAAACCGTTAGCGGCAGTGTCAAGGTCTGCCATCCACTCAAACGCACGACGAAGATCTTTAAAGAGCGAGGCATTCGTATTGTATGCGTAGTGTGTTCGAGGGTTTAATGCTGCACCTACAAAATATATCATGGATACATAAGATAAGTACTTTGTCACAATTGTAACTTGAATTGAACAAGACTGCTTAGTACATACATTGATAAGGGTTTGATTTGTAAGATCGTGTATCCTTCTATTAACAATCTCCATGTAACTCTCAAATTTGTGTCTTTCATGTGCAAACAAACTATCGTACTCTATTTTCAACAACTAGTATCGTAGTAGAACCTCACTCAAATTAGGGTTCTTGTCTTCATCAACGAACCAAAGGAAGGGGTACATTGGTTACACTGACTTGACCACTATATCTAGGTTTTTCCACCAACTCATGCTAGAAAGGCATGAGTGAGCATATCTACCTTCAAATGTCGAGCTAAACTTGCTTTGCATGAATCCAGATGAAGCCATCCACATCATAAATTGTTCTCGCTTCTTAAGGAAACTTTCAAGGAACATGTAATTCATGCTAAACTGTGTGGTATTCCACTTAAGCAATTTCCCTCCTATAGCTTTCTTCATCGTGGCATGCAACCTCGAATGGTTGTACAACCATCGAGAGATCATCTTTGCACTGTTAATCATGGCAACATGGTTCGGCATTTTCCCAATCTCCTTCAACATCAAGTTAATGGTGTGAGCAACATAGGGTTGCCAAACAATAGTAGGGTACTCTTGCCTCAGCAATCTACACACCTTCTTGTAGTTGGATCCATTGTCGGTGATAATCTGTACAACGTTCTCCGAGCCAATATCATGCACCACCTTCCTTAGCTCCTACACGTAGACATGACAAAATATATATAAGGCCAAGAAATACATGGAGTTACAAAATCTATGGAATACATTGTGTTACCTTCAGTAGGAAGGTAGAATCTTGACTCTATCCTGTAGCATTAATAGACTTGTGGAAAAACATAATTCCGTTGCAATAGATCAAAAATTTTATTACCGACATGCCTATGGGGCCAGTCTAGGAATCACACATGAGAGTAACACCATATGTTTGCCAGTCTAGGAATCACACATGAGAGTAACACCATATATTGGCCAATTTTTCTTGAATCTATCGAATTGCTTCGTTACGTCCTTCGTTGTGGAATCCAGGTACTTGCCATCTATCTCTTTACCAGTTGGAGAGGGTACTCCTTCACCTGCAATGAATAGATTATCACATATAAGTTAAAATAATATCACCGATATATATATATATATATATATATATATATATATATATATATATATATATGTATATATATAAATAATCTATTAACTATGACATACCCCACTTCTGTGTCTCACGAACGGCTTTCACGAAGTACGGATTGTTAGCATTTCTCCTAAGGATGCCAGAGGTAAAGAAGAACCTGGCCCAGGATTCACCAACAGCCTCCTTGCTTTCCCTTCTTTGTCCACCACCCAGTATCGATCCTTGGCTGTACAAGGTCCTTGGCACCGGCTCGATTGTAATCTCTCACCGTAGATGACTCCCTCTGCGATGATGACCTCCTTAACATCCTCGCAATTGCGTTACTTTTGCTCTTCTGCACTCGGGGTTGCGCAGACCCGCTGCCACTACCATGCTCATATATGCCACCTCGTTTCTCCACACCCCTTCTGAATTCGGCCTCTGCCTGTGAGGGAGCCACAGCCGCCTGCATCTGCTCTTTCTCATCGGCATCACCTGTTAGGTCATAATAATTGAGCCCTGCTGCGTCCTCCCTTCTCAACCTCTCATTGGTATGCCTATCACCATCATCTTTTATTTGGTCCAGGTCGTGACGGAAGAAATCACGGACATCTGGTGGCACTGAGCTGCAATATGTTGTCCCCTTCCCTTTTCTAGCCAAATGGATTTTGAGTCAAGTTGCCCTACCACAAGGCCCTGTGCGTATGACAGTACCTGCAACGCCATCCTGGTGCTATGTTCTCCATGTGCTCCCATACGGGGTCTCTGTCTCCCATCTCCCACCTGAAACAAATGCAACAATCACGCACATGATCACTTCCATTGGATAACAATATAATCACTAATCTACGAAACACAAGTTACCAATATAGAGCTCATTCCTACTCATACAAACAAATCATCCAATAAATTCAATTAGCATTCTCCCATAAACCTTCCCTTAAACCTAAACCACACAAAACTCTGAGATTACCGCGCCATACCCCACGGTAACTGCACGATAAGGACCAAATACCGCACGCTAATCACACAAACCACGGTAACCGCGAGTCCTTAGCCCTCCCCAAGGCTGCACGAATGACGCGCCATTACCGTGCCTTATCGTGCGGTTACCATGGCAAACCATGCGATTACCAGGCGAAGTTAGAGGGTTACCTTCTGTACCGGCCAACCGATGGTTACCGCCTGCTACCGTGCGGTTACCGCGCCATAGCGCATGATTTCAGCAGTCAGCGGTGGATCTGCGGCCGCCGCCACCCAGGAGCGATGGGGACGGGAGGGAGGCACTGTTGGAGTCCAGAGTATGGAGATGGGGGACAGATTTAGGGCATACTCCTTTTTTTCTTCTTGGTTGGGCCAAAGCAGGCCGGATGCACAGTACTAAGCCAGCCCATCTCATATGATCTTTTTCGATTTTAATATTTCCTTCTCAGTTTGAGTCCAAAAAATATTTTTAAAATCATTTTTTCATAAAATTTTTTCACCATAGTGATCCACAATTCGAGTACTACCTATTAGAATTTTTTTGAATTTTTTTTGAAAATTTAAATTTGGATAAATTTCGTTTAAACTATACCGCTGATTACTCCTACCGTACCCTGGCGGTATGGGCAGTAATCGGCGGTATGGGAGACCCTGGCCACGACGACATATTGCGCAAGATCGTTCTTGATCAGCCGGTGAAAAATCGGAATCCATACTCCTAGGTTGCCTGCTTTGTTTTGTTCGATTAAAAAGGCGAAGTTGACTCAGGTCAGAAGTATTCAGAGCTGCTTTGTTGGATTCCCTTCACGCTCAATTCTCGTCTTCTCTGTAGCTTGTGTGGTAAAGATTGGATCTTTTGGAGTTCTTCCTTTCTGTTCCTGATTCCAATCTGTGCTGATGCTCCTAGTTTCCAGTTCGAAATCTCATTTTGAATATGTAACAATGTTCGTTTCAGGAGCCCTGGATCGGTAAGGCTGTGTTCGTTTGCCAACCATTCTGGACCCTGATTCCTGAATTCCTGATTCGTCCGCAAATCCGCAGGAATGCGTGTCCCCGTTGCCTCTGCCGCGCAGGCAGGAAAGCAACCAGATCGCATCCGCTGCTTGGAACTGATTGAAGGCAATTACTTTACTGCTGGTATAATCTGCTTTCTATTACTTAGTTGTAACTAATAATTATCTCATCTTTCGATTAATTACTACTAGTACTTTCTTTTCTGATGAAATGCTTTCTTCTACTTGTTTATAGGGAAAAAAATTAAATATTATATGTTATGTACCTAACAAATAGCTTAGAATAATGGTGCAAACAATGTTAATGCAGAAAGTTTTTTGAGAAGTCGTATTTTCAGAAGCATTGTGGCTAAAAATAAAATCACCTTGCTCCCTCTCTGTGTGTACGAGTATCAAACAGTAATATAATTTTGCTTGTGACTGGTAGATTCGAATATATGCAAATAATTGTCAAATAACATTATTTAGGTAGCACTGAGATGTAGATGCAAATTAGTTGAGTTATTAGCTTATAAATTTACCTTCTACATTCATGGTTGTCCATGTGGTGTCATTCTTCAATTTATTACATGATGTTTTAGAGGACTATATGGCCGATGTAAGGTATATGGTGCCGAGGCTCTGTGACCATATGAATTTGTCATCACCCAAAGATTCAGATGTGAGGAAGAAGGTGTTGAATTTTACAACAATTAAGCTTTTGAAAAAAAAATTTAGCATCAGAAATGGCTACCTTGAAAGAACTAAAGGCACAGAGCAGGTGTGCCTAATAAAGTTTGTGCTTAGTTCGGCAAGGATTCCATGAACCTAAGCATATGAAGAAAACAAGTAAAAAAGAAAGGCTTGGAACCTGACTCATGTGTAGGTGTGAAACAAAACTGGTCATTATATGCTTAATTTGAAAATAGGGTTGTGGTTTGTAAAAGATTTTATGGATAAACACAACCATCGTTTAGCTCCTTCTATTCTAGCTTGCGTTCTATGTTAACACCGCCAAATCACTGATGGACAAGAGACAAACATCATTGAAATGGAAATAACAGGAGTGCAAAAACAACAAAATTATGAATATAGTGGAAAAGAATCTTGGTGGTAATGGCAATGTTGGTTTTGTATCTAGGGATATATATAATTATTGCTATCGGTATATGCAAGAAACCGTACTTAATGGTGATGCACACACTATATTGAGTCACCTAAGGGCACAACAAGGTGAGATCCTAAGTATTTGTTTTTCAAATATGAGATTGATAAGCAAGGACATTTGAAACATGTGTTCTGGTCGGATTCACAATCCCATCTTGACTATGAAGCTTTTGGTGATGCTGTAATATTTGATAAACCAATATAACTTGCTATTTGTTGGATTGAATCACCATTGAAACATCGCCATATTAGCATGTGACATTGTTTTAGATGAATCAGGCAAAACATATGAATAGTTGTTGTGCACTTTTTATACTGCTATGACTCAGAAACATCCCATATCTATTATCATCGATGGTGATTTGCTATGCAAAGAGCTATTAAAATAATATTGCATAATTGTAACCACAGGCTGTGCATGGCACATTCAGCAAAACATAATATGACATTTTCATGATTTTGATGCTAGCCATGATTTTAGAAATTTTTGTATGATTAATTCTTGTTCACTACATGAGTTTGAGAGCAAACGGGTCCATTTTAGGGAAAAGCATGAAATTACAAATGTGGATGCTTGGTTGCATCAAATGTATGGGATGAGAAAATTACGGGCTCACCATATCAAGATGGAGGATGTTTTTTAGACTTGAAGAGTAATCAACTACGTTTGTGTTTGAACGCAATTACATATACATCTTGATAGTAAATAATATTATTTAGTATGATGCATCAAAGAGGTTATTGGTTGAAAGGGAGGCACAATGTTTGCTAAGTCAATCCATGCTGTAAGAACTCACCGAGGATGAGGTATGTTAGTACAACACTATGTAAATTTGCTACATAAAATGCCATATGGCCATCTGTACATAAATGCATTGATTGGATCATTCATTATTATAATTTTCAGCAAATTTCTATGAGGCGTGGAGATATGACAATTATTTGCTCGCCAAAGCAATATGCCGAGATAGTAAAAAAATAACAAATAAACACCAGGAGGTTATGAAGTCAATATGGCTAGGTGGCTTGTTAAAATGAAGCATGTGACTCTCTGTTGTCTTATGCTGGTTAAGATTGCCAAGACCAAACGACGGAGATTTACCGGTTTCATATGTAACAAGCCACCTATCTCTAATGACTTCATGACCCCCTGGTGTTTATTTATCAGTTTTTTTTACTGTCTCAGCATATTGCTTTGATGAGCAAATAATTGTCATATCTCCATGCATCATAGCAATTTGCTGAAATTGTGGTAATGAAACATCCAATCAATGCATATATGTACATATGGTCATGTGACATTTTATATAAGCGAATTTACATAGTGCTCTATTAACTTACCTCATCTTTGGTGAGTTATTGCGCCATGGACTAATTTTGTCGAACGTGGTGCATCCCTGTTGAACGGTAGCCTCTTGGATGCAGCGTACTAAATAATATCATTTTACCATCAAGATGTGTACATGATTTTGTGTTCGAACTTACGCTACTTGGTTACTCTTCAAGTCTGAAGCATCTAGGCCTCCGATGTTGATTTTGGTAATTAATGACAAGCATTAATTATGGACTAACTATTTTATTTGAGCTGTAATTTGAGTTAGATCCACATGATGAGCACGCCAAGAGTGGATACCACTGATTAAAATTGATGATGCAAAGCAAAGGTTGGAAGATGATGAATCTAGTTTCTATTTTATCGATCGAGGTGATGAACGATCAAATTGGCTAGGTTTATTTGTTAGCTTTGCTGTACTATCAAGAGGGGTGGTAAACTTGGCAAAGAGGTGATCATAGGCCACATTAGAGCATATGCATGAGGGTGCACTTTTGGCTTTGATCCTTGGTTTTTATCTCTGGATGAGACCATTTGGACCGGGCCTGTCCACAGGCTTTTGGCTACCCTCTGGACGTGGCCGGTCGGACCAGTCTCTAAGGCCAGTCTCCGGGTCTGTCTAGAGACGTTTGGGAGCGTTCTGGATGGTGTCGGTTAGATCGGAGGCACATTAAATGTGCGGCAATGGCTCTTTTTTGAACCACTGCTGAGGCGCCTAGTCAAATCGGCCCATACACGCTGGTCGGACCGGCAACACTCTGAGTTGGCAGATTACACCCCCAATAGCTAGTTTTGGTGGGTGGAGCTGCAAGGCAGCTCTCTTGGCATTCCATTAAATTCTTTTGAGCCCTTACTTTCACTCTCACACCACTTGGGTACATTCTCTCCTTTTGTGGGTGTTTGAGGGTAGCTTAAGCAAAGACAAGTGCATTGCATCATTGCTAGAGCTAGTGTGGCACTTGATCATCCCTAAGCCTTGCTTGCTACATGTTACTCTCTGAGGTTGCCGCCTCCTAGACGGCTTGGAGGAGTTGCCCGTGACCTCTCCGAGAATATCGTGGAGGAGGTTTGGTGGTGATTGTGAGTAGTTTGGTGTTCACCATCTCTAGAGTAGAGGAAGAACAACCCCTAGTGATGCCATGGCACCGGGTACCTCATGGGAAACTTTCTGGCCACTCGGACAGAGGATAGGCCCAATCCTGTAATTGGGGTTGCAACAGGACTCGGTGCATATTACCTTGTATGATAAGGAAAGGGATATAGTCCTAGCCGGATACGTTGTATTTCTAGAAGGAGATCCCTTGATCCAGTCAGACTGGGATTCCTACCTTGTAACCTTGCCTCTTCGGTATATAAGAGAAGGCGAGGAGCCCACTAGGGCAGGAAAACAACAAAGAACAGAATCTCACTAGAGAAACCTCAAAGGTAATACACAACAGCTGGAAGTAGGGTATTACCTCACCTCGAGGGCCTGAACCAGGATAAATTGTTTTGTATTTCTTTGCAATCCATTAAGTTTAGGTCTTATGGGTAGCCCCATATTATTATTGCCGATATAAAGCATCAACAGTTGGCGGGCCAGGTAGGGGCATCGGCGAGATCATCTTTGACCTGATAGATTCAACCACCGGAGTCGACGGCGTCAAGTTCTTCCCCGGCAGACGATTAGCTTCGGGAGCCTCGACTTCATCGTCGACAAGTTTGGCGACCTCACACTATCCGACACGAATTCGATCCGATCGGCCAGACACCAAGCCAACTCCGCGCCAGTCAGCCTGCTCAACACTGTAGCAATCTTCAAAGACATGCTACGGCAATCCCCAAAATGCTCGAGTCCAGTGACAACTCTTCCTTTCGGTGTTCGACTCGGACTCGGCCTCGAGCCGACCGATTTCGGCTAAGAGAGGAAGAGATCATCAACCTCCCGTTCGGACTCGGCAATGCCGTGGAAAACTTCAATCAACATCTAATGCAGCACACCCGATCCCCTGGAGTTCGACTCGAATATAGCCCAGAGCCGCTCGAGATTGGATTTAGGGAGGTTGGAGTCGTAATTACCCCCCTTAACTACTCTGATTCCGACTCTCAGTCGGATAGCGGTTTGGCAAGCTTTTCTCTACCATGCGAAATCTTCATGGCGTCCAAGGGCTCAACCTCCACTTAAGATACACGCCGACTACACGATCAGCAAGAGAAAAAGGCTCGCCGACTGCGTGAACAACAGGAGGAAGAAGCACGATGTCTAAGAGCCAAGCACGACACACGTAACAACAATCTATGCAAGGCTGGGCGCACTACTCAATGGAAGATCCTCCAGACCCGAGTCGGTGACCATGACGTCTTTGTGATCCCACGACAGAACGTCGTGGCCGCTGCCACCTTGTTGGACACACTGCAATTCAGGCCTGATCACCAGGCCACCCCAACGATTGCAAGAATCAAAGCCATGATTACCGCTGCAGCATGCCAGCAGCGGCAACAGTCGGGAGACATACTGAAACCGTCCAACAGGATGCATTCTGATACGGCGATCTCATCTGCCTCGGCACGACACCGGGCGGCTGGCTCTAGTTAGCCATGCTTGGAGTTGCACCATACGTCACTCGGCAATCAAAAAGATGACCGACACGGCAACAACAGGATAACTGCCGTGATAACCAGGACGTCCGGGGTCGACTACGGCGCGATCTCCGGCAAGACATCAACGTGCCATCCAGCGGTGTCTTCATACTCAACTCGGGCGCAATGTGGAGGCATATGTCGATGACGTGGGTAATCAAGAACAAAGTCAAGGAGACCTCATCGCCAATTTAGAAGAAACTTTTCAAAGCCTTTGAAAATTCAAGATGAAGTTGAACCCGGAGAAGTGCGTCTTCGAAGTACCTTCGAGAAAATTACTCGGCTTCATCATATCACAGCGAGACGTCGAGGCTAATCCAGAGAAATCATGCTATCGGGAACATGGCCACCGACAGTCAGAAAAGGACAAAGAAGCTGACTAGTGCAAGGCGGCACTCAGCCAATTTGTTTCCTGACTCAGTGAACGGGGCATGCCCTTTTTTAAATTACTGAAGAAAGTTGACAATTTTCAATGGACGCCAGAAACCCAGCAAGCCTTCGAAGACTTCAAGAAGTTCCTCATATCACAACCCTTGTTTGGCATCACCTAATGGGCCCCAAGAACCACTCATGATGTATCTGGCAGCAACCTCTCTCTGGTAGTCAGCACGGTGTTGGTTGTAGAGCCAGGCCATGACATGGGCACATACAAAGAGTACAAAGGCCAGTATACTTCATCAGCGAAGTCCTAGCTGACTCCAAGATAAGATATCCTCAAGTCCAGAAGCTGCTCTATGGTTTACTCATAACTGTCCAGAAAAAAAAAAAGGGGTTGAGTGCATTTATTTCCAGTCGCATCAAGTCACAATTGTCCACACATCGTATCCACTCGGACGTCCTGCACAATCACAAGGCCACTGGCAGAATCACTAATGGGCGCTCGAGCTGATGACGTTTGACATTGTCTTTCAACCTCGGATAGCAATCAAGTAACAAGCACTTACCGACTTTGTGGCAGAATGGACAGAGGTTCAGACGGCTACACCAATGGACAAGCTTGAATACTAGCCGATGTACTTCGACGGTTCTCTGCGGATTGGCAGGTTGGGGCTGGCTCGTCAAAAGTCTGACGTCACATAAACCCACCCAACCAGAGAAAATTGAAATACGTTCTTCAGATACACTTTCCAACATCCCACAATATCATCGAGTACGAGGCACTCATCCATGGGCTCCGCATCGCCATCTCACTTGGCATCCGCTGACTGTTAGTACGCGGGGATTCTTAACTCGTGGTGAACCAGGTCATGAAAGACTGGACGTGTCTGCACGATAACATGTTGGCTTACTGTCAGGAGCTACATAAGCTGGAAAACAAGTTCGACGGGCCGGAGATTACACATTTGCTGCGCCAATACAATGAAGATGCAAACGAGTTAGCCAACATGGGATCCAAACGAGAAGTGGTCCCGACTGGAATCTTGTCGAGCAATGTTGGAGCCGTCAGTCAAGAAAAATCAATACTCAAGTAGTCGGGGCTGAACTTAACCTCGGCAACAATAAAGTATAATCATCTCTCAAGATTGGCGGACTCCAATCATCAGATTCCTCTTGGAAGACGAGCTCCAAGAAGATCGCAATGAGGCTGAGCGGATTAAATGTCGAAGCAAAAGTTTTCTTGTAGTCGGTGAAGACCTTTATCGTAGAAGCGCATCCAGAGTCCTCATGCGCTGCATCACACCTAAGGAGGGTAAGCAGATACTGCAGTCTATCCACTCGGGCATGTGTGGCAACCATGCTGCATCAAGGACGTTAGTCGAAAAGGCTTACCGACAAGGTTTCTTCTGGCCGACTACGTTACACAGACGCTAAAGACATAGTTCGGACATGTGAGGGATAGCGCGGTTCTTCGTCCGGAAACAAATCTTCCAACTTAACTACAAACAATTCCAACTTGGGCGCCTTTGCAGTTTGGGGGGGGGGGGGGGGGGGTTCACATTACGTTGTTCATCGCCAGTGGACAATTCACAAAATGGGATCAAAGGCAAAAAAACCCGTTGCTACCATAACAAACAGCAAGGGCAAAGGACTTCATCATGAGTATTATATATCGATTTGGAGTTCCCAACCTCATTATAACGAACAACGACACTCAGTTCACTGGCGCCGTTTTTTAAGATTTCAGTGACGACTTCGGCGTCAAGATCTGTTATGCTTCTGTGGCACACCCATGAAGCAATGGGTAGGTTGAGCGTGCCAATGGCATGGTCTTACAAGGTATCAAGATTAGGGTTTTCGACTGACTACAACCATATGCAGGGCGGTGGGTGCAAGAGCTTCCATCTGTTCTCTGGTCTTTAAGAACCAAGGTTAGTCGAGCAACAGGGCAATCTCCTTTCTTCCTAGTCTATGGTACTGAGGTTGTATTACCAACCGAGTTGGAATTCGGCTCACCACGAGTCCGGGCCCACTTATATGCAAAATCAACTAAAGGCCGACAGGTCGAACTAGATCAGTTGGAGGAAGCAAGGGACATCTCAACCATCCAGTCGGTAAGGTATCTTCAAGGCCTGCGTTGTTATCACAGTCGGAATGTTCGTGGCCACGTCTTTTCGGTGGGAATCATCTTTTGAGAAAATCCAACCACCAAAGACAGGCATGTTCCAACGAGTAGTGAGTCGGGGCCTATGTGGCGGCCTCCCGACTAGGTGGAAGGCCACCATGTGCATAAGGCACCCGATCCCAGGATCAGTAGTCGGGTACGCACAACAATGATACAACACAGAGTTACAATAATACATACAGTTACTTACAATACGTACAAGGAGATCATCCAGGACAGACCGGATGGGCAAAATAATCTAACTGGTAAACTATCGAAACAGCCATGAACAGGGCCGAAGCTGGACAAAAACTACTCCACAGGCTCGGTTGGGAAACTAGGCTTCGAAACCATTCAGAGGTCTCGTAGTCGACCTGGTTCTTGGAGGAACTCGCCCGGCAGCAGTCGGATCTTCTCGTCTTCCACTCCAAACCTACTATACATATATATGAACAAGGT
>RYFJ01002706.1:0-93835 GCA_003991445.1 Oryza meyeriana var. granulata
TGCAAGGGTTTGCCCAATCCACTTTGCTAATTTATCCACTGCGACGAATAATGTGTGAACCCTCCTGCGCTTTCTGAATGGCCCGACCATGTCGAGCCCCCCATACTGCGAGTGGCCAGAAATAGATAGTCTGAGTTCCTGGCGGGAATTGTTGTCTTGCGAAAGAGACTGGCAACCTCGACTTGTGAACGATTTCTTTGCGTCTGTGACTGCGGTGGCCAGCAAAGAATCCCTGGCAGGTAAGCGCGTTCCACTAACTCCTGGATGCAGCGTGGTGCCACATATGCCCGAGTGGATGAATGCAGATCTGCTTGCCTTCCTCAAGGTGGTACATAGCGATGAGACACCGGTGCGCTCCTCCGTACAGTCTTCTACGACTAGCAGAAGCTTTTGCTTCGACGCTTGATTGCTCGGCTTGACTGCCGAATCTTCTGGGAGTTCATCCCAGAGGGAAGTTGAGAACAGGACCCTCCATCTTGACATATGTGCCAACACTTCGTCGGTGATCGGGTGGCTCGCCTCCCGACTGCTCTTGTGCCGGTTTCTTCTTTGCTGAGGCTCCATAAGTTGCTCGACAAAGAGTCAGTCGAACTGCTTCGCGCACGGATCCCATTTGCCAGCTCAATCCGCCGCGTCATGTAATTGGCGCAGGACGTACATGTTGATTCCAGCCCTCGAAACTTGATTTCGAGCCTTGCGTACTCCTGACAGTATGCCGCCATGTATCGTCGAGACAGCATGTCTTGCATGACGTTGGTTTACCACGATGGGATCTCCGCGCACAACCAGCGACGTATGCCGAGTGATTATGGCTGCGGAGCCCTGTGAACGGTGCCTCGTACTCGCGACGTTGTGGGAAGCCCGGAAGTGGATTTGTAGAAGTACTTCAGTTTTTCGCCATGGGGATTGTCAATATAACTCCGCCCCGGCGCCACGTCCGTAGAACCGTCGAAGTAATGTCATACTCTAGCTTTGCTGTTGGTATTGGAGTTGAACTTCGTCCACATCGGCCACCGAAGTCGGCTAGAGCTTAGATTTGATAGCTATGTCCTGTGGCTGAAAGTGATGTCGAACGCCATCAACTTCGAGTGCCCATACGATCCGCCAGTGCCTCGCGATTATGAAGGACATCCCGAAGTGGAAACGCGTGTGACCACCTGACTTGTGCTGAAAGTAGATGCACCAGCTTCGACTGATGAGTGCCTTTATAGCAGCTTTCTTGGCGCGGTCATTCTCGTTTGGAGTCGCAAGGACTCGCTTGACAAAATAGATTGGCCGTTGTCTTTTCTGAAGAGACCCTGTTCGATCGCTCCCTACCAGCACCGTGCTGACACGTGCGGTGGTCCCCAGGATAGCATTAGCCGTTCTGAGGTAAGGGTGAGGCCACACGGGAGTGACGTGAAGAAACTGTTTGAAGTCTTTCGAAGGCTTGTTGAGCTTCCGAGTCCATTTGAAGGCTGTCCGCCTTTTTCAGGACTTGAAGAAAGGCATGCCCGATTCGCCCGCGGGAGAGCATAAACCGCTGAAGTCCGCCATGCACCTGCAATCTGACGTCTTGAGTTGGTCGGGGGTCCATGTTCCTGATGGCGTTTAACTTTCTCCGGTTGGCTTCGAGCCGCGATGCGAGACGATTAAGCCGAGTAAACTTCCAGACGGACTCCGAAGGTGCACTTCCGGTTCAACTTCATCTTGAATCTTCGGAGGTTTTGGAAGGTTTTCAATCGGCAATGAGAATCTTCTCTGGACTGTCTTGATCACTACGTCAGTCGACGAAGGCTTCACGTTGCGCCCGATCTGGTGTGTGCAAACAGCCTGAATAGCACGTGGTAAGTGCCCTGCGTTTCAGACCGAACGGCATTGGATATAGCAATACGCTCCAACGGCTTGATGAAAGATGTTTTTAAACAGTCTTGTTCCTCAGGCTATTTATGATATCCCGAGTAGCTAGTCGATGAAAACGAGTAGGTCGCACCCCGCCTGATCAACCACACTAAATCTATCCTGGAAACCAAATGGGTCCTGGGCACGCTTTGTTGAGGTCGTGTAGTCAGACGCAACATGCGCGCATTTACCGTTTTTCTTCCAGACCAGAACTGGGTTTGCCCCAGTCCCGGGGTGGTAGACTTCCTTGATACCCAGGCGCGAGAGCTTGTAATTTCCTCCCGGATGAGCGTCCTTGCGTCTTGAGCAAGCGCGCGCGGTTGCTTGACGGGCTGGCGTCTTGTTCTGACGGTATACAGGCCTCGCTCGATCACCTCCCTTAGTAACGCCCCGGCACTGTCGCGACACGGTTTCCACGCGAGATATCTTGTTGGCTTGGAGGAGTTGATAGCGCGTCTTCCTATTTGGCGGTCGGTCCCGACTAAGCATCTTGGAGGTCAAAGGTTCAGGGGATCTTCTTCGTGTCAGAGTCCGCTGAAGATTCCCGACTTCGCTTGCTTTTTTCGCCGAACTGGATCTTGATCGAACTCAGGGTAGCGGACCTTGCCGGATGTCTGTCGCGCCCCGACTGCCGCTTCTTTGTTTGCCAGTTCGCATGTCTCCGTGTCGCAAGTGAAAGCTCCTTGGCGTCGCTGCGGAGGAGAGGACTCCTGCTGGCCGTGGTATCTTCAGCACATGTACGTTAGTCGTATCCCATGAATTTGGCGAGGGGCCGTCGTACCGAGTATCGCGGGGATACGCGCGTCTCAAGTCCAGGCGACCGCAAGCATGATGTTTTCTGTACGGAATTTCCCGCGTGCCGAAGCACCGGCAAGGTATCTGACCCGAGTGGAGTTGATGGACAAGCCGGAATTATCCCATGGAAGCCAGTGCTCGCCGTAGTGCCTGAACGAGGATTTCATCTCGTCCAAAGTCTTGGCGAACAGGATGTTTGCAGGCCACTGCCTCGTCGGATGAGGGTTTCTTCAGTCCTATATTTTTGACGACCGTCCAGGACGAGAATATCGTCCCGGGGAAATCCGTCTGGTTGATCTCGCGAATTGAACGGTTGATGCCGTTTCCACCATGCGCAAGGTATTGGGGGTTCGGCTGGCGAACCGTGTTAATGTCCCGCGCTGATAGCTTCTGCTTGCGCTTGGATTCTACGCGGTGGCCCCCCCGAAGATGTGTTTAGTTCGCTGGGTCTGGAAATATCAGCCGGGACCCGAGTTGGGCTTGTCCTTCCTTGTCGGCGCAGAGATAAGCCTTGCTCGGGCGAACTCTTGAGCATTGCAGTCCCTTGCCGCGTGCCGCCTTGGGTGAAAGGGCAAGGCCGCTCTGGACTTTCGTAGTCGTTTTCGCTGGGGCCGCGACCCAGACTCCGCTCCATGTGCCACTCCGTAGTCCGACTTCCGCTTGCGGCGCCAGGTTGTCGGTCTTTGCTGTTGTCTCCTTTGTCGGGGCTCCTTCTTCTCGTCGAAGGGCCTCAGCGACTTCAGCCGATCGGCGTATTTGTTGCCAGTCGAAGAGAGTCCGGACAGTGGATGGTTGCTTCTAGTGAACGTCGGCGATGAGCGGGCTCTTTTACTCCCTTGCGGAGGCGGCGTGACGGGGGGGACCCCCCTTTTCGTTTCCTTTTTTTTGGATGGTTTGCTTGATTTGATGCGCTTCTCGAAAACCTTTGATGGAATTCGCGCAGAGACTCGTTCATTTTCTGATGCAGCTGGTAAAGGTCGTTCCTCGGAAGCCGGTCTCTCGTAGGTCCCCTAGAATTAGCGATTGAACCGCTCCCTGAGTTGTCCCCAGGGAACCACGACCGCCTTGGGAGGCCTGTCAGCCATGTCCTCGCCAGTCGGCTACATGCCGACTGGGAGAGTTAGCCATGGCTCTGCTGTCGCCCCAGCAAGCTTGAACTGCTAGACGTAAACGGGAGCAGACTCTGGGTTGTCTTGATCGTCGTACTTTCGATTCCGGAGGCTTAAAGCCACTGCCAGGACGTCCTGTAACTCCCAAGTAAAGGTGGAATGCCTTCTTATCGTGAGACTTGGCTTCGGTTTTGGCCGTGTAGCCGTCGTAGTGGAGACCGAAGCACTCGGTGTTATCTTCCAGTCGGCGCGTGCATCCTCTTCGCGTCTTCCGCCGGGCCCTTAGGGTGTGGCGAAGATCGCGTTGTAATCGCAGTCGCGAGGTCTTGATTGGGTCGGCGGAGACGCTACTGGTGACGCCGCAGGTTGTCGTAGTTGTATGCCGAGCGTTGTTTGGCGGGACTCTTCTGCTGCCCGGGTGGGAGCCGGCCTCCGACGTCGCGCTGATGCAAATGACTCCGCCGCTGGAGAGCCCGTCCGATGGTTGGTGGGTATGTGATGTTGCCTGACTGTTCTTCTGCTGCAGGCGTGGCAGCAGTAATCATCGCCTTGATCTTGCGATAATTGGTGTGGCCTGATGATCCGGCCCCAAGCTGGAACGTGTCCAGCAGAGTTGCGGCGGCACGACGTTCTGTTGTGCGTGACGAGACGTCGTGGTCGCCGACTTTGGTTTGGAGGAATCTGCTGCTGAGAGGCGCCGCCGCCCAGCCTGTCGAAGCCCTCATTGCGAGCTTGTCGGTTGGCCTCCTCTTGTTTGTAGTCGGCGCGCCCGCCTCTCTGCTGCTCCTCTTGCAGTCGCGCACTCGGAAGGTGGCGTTGAAGCATGAAGATCTCGCGGGGAGGAGAAAGCTTGCCAAGTGAGTCCGAGTTGGTGCTCGGAACCGCCATCCGACTTAGTGTTGGATCCGAGTAGTTTATCGAGTTAGGACGACTCCGACCCTCCTAGATCTCAATCTAAAACGGTTCATGACCGTGTCCAAACTGAATCGCTGGAGTCGGTCTGCTACGCGGGTTGTAGATGCACAGCGTCGCCGAATCCGTACGGGAGATGAGATCTCTCCGCCTCTTGGCCTAACCCGCGCTGCTCAAGCCTAGCGCGAGTCGGACACCGAAGGAGAGAGTTGTCCCGATGTCCGGCGATGTGAGGGACTGTCGTAGTAGATCGTCGAAGAAGATGGCGACGTCCCTGGGTCCGACTGTGCGCAACGCCGGCTGGCTTCTCGGCTGGCTCGAGATGGATCTGCTTCAGCCAAGGAAAGATTGCCGAGTTGATTGGCGACAAGAAATCAAGACTCCCGAAGTGGGATGGTTGTCTCCATTGGAGAACTTGTTGCCTTACTCCGTTAGATGGGATCCAATCGAATCTTTTGATGAAGAATCTCGCCGGGACCCTACCTCGCGCGCCCCAACTATCGATGCTTTGCACCGCAATAATACTATGGGCTACTCGTGACCTGGAATTCGGTGGATTGCAGAGAGGGGACAACAAGAGAATTATACTGGTTCGGCCCCGTCGTTGTGAGGTAATACCCTACGATCCAGTTGAGGTGTTATTCCTCTGAGGTGGTTTTCTGATCAATGATGACTGGCGTGCCTCATGGGCGCCCTGCCTCCCTTTATATACTAGGGGACAGGGCGGCTACATGGGTTAAAGGATCCCAGTCGGATACGACCAAGGACTTCCTTTCTTAGAGATAGAATCCTATCCGACTAAGGCATGTTATTGTCCTTATTGTACAAGGCACAAGCCTGCCGGGTGCTATCTATCTCTAATTACATGATCTGGCCCTCCTCTATCCGAGTGGCCCATGTGCTGGTAATAGAGAGAAGGGTACCCGGGGCCCATGGCTCCCACAGGAGGTATTTGATCACACCTACTGGAGACCGGAGGTTCGGCGGGAGTGCTCTCCTATTGGGCGAGTTTACATGAATGATCTCTGTCACAATTCCTTTCCGAGATACTGTGGTGGTATTTAGGGGCACAGTGATGTGCTGTGGAGTTGTGTCTCGTGGGTAAATTGGTACATCTCTGGCCAGAGTAAAACTATTCAAATAGTCGTGCCCACGGTTAAGGGCGAGCCTAGCAATGTTTCTGTGATTAGTCCCACACTATTTAAATTTAATGGTTGAACAGTGGAACATGTGTAGCTCCAGGTTGGAGTGGTTGGGCCTATACCGTTTTGGTGAGCGGTATAGCGTTGATTAATACTGTGGAGGCCATGGGCCCTGGGTACCTCACCATCTGTATTGGGCCACTCGGATAGTGGGTGGGCCAAACCATGTAATTAGAGATAAGATAGCACCCGGCAGGCTTTGCCTTGAATAACAAGGAAGCATAGCCTTAGTCGGATAGGACTCTATCTCTAAGGAGGAAATCCCTTGGCCGTATCTGGCTAGGATCCTTATCATGTACCCCTGTCCCCTAGTATATAAAGGGAGGCAGGGCGCCCCTCAGGGCAACGGACAACAAAAGAGATCATCGATCCACAAAATACCTCAGAGGAATAACACCTCAACTGGACGTAGGGTATTACCTCACAACGAGGGCCTGAACTAGTATAAACCTCTCTTGTGTTCCTCTGCAATCCACAGAATTCCAGGTCGCCGAGTAGCCCTATAGTTTTATTGCCGGTGCAAAGCATTGATAGTTGGCACGCCAGGTAGGGGCTCCGGCGAATTCTTCATCAGCAGATTCGATGGATTCAATCAACGGAGTCAACAGCAACAAGTTCTCCCCCGGAGACGCAATTACCTTCGGGAGCTTAGATTTCGTTGGCGATCAACTCAGCAATCTCACCTTGACTGAGGCAAATCCAATCTTGCCGGTTGAGGAATTAGCCGACATAGCACCGGTCGGCACACAGGACACTGCCGTCTCCTTCAACGACTTTTTGCGGCAGTCCTTCACATCGCCGAGCATCGGGACAACCCTCTCCTTCGGTGTCCGACTCGCGCTAGGCCTTGAGCCAGCCCGGGTTGGGCCGAGAAGGGGAGAGGTCGTCAATCTCCCGCACAGCTTCGGCGACGCTGCGCATCTACTTCCCACGCAGCAGACCCGACCTCTAGCGGTTCAGTTTGGACATGGCCAAGCGCCGTTTCAGATTGGATCTAGAGAGGTCGGAGTCATTCTTACTCCGATAAATTATTCGGAGTCCGACACCAAGTCAGATAGCGGTTCGAGCGCCAGTTCGGACTCTACTTTGGCAAGCTTCCTCCTTCCCCGCGAGATCTTCATGGTTTCAACGCCACCTTCTGAAGTACGCCAACTACAAGAAGAGCAACAGGAGGAGGCGCGCCGAGTACAACAAGAGGAGGCCAACCGCGAGGCCCGCAATGAAGGGCTACACCAGGCTGGGCGAGTCGCTCAGCAGCAAATCCTCCAAACCAAAGTCGGCGACCACGACGTCTTCATCACGCCACAACAGAACGTTGTGGCCGCCACAACCCTGCTGGATACACTCCAACTCGGGCCTGATCACCAGGCCACCCCGACTATCGCCAATATCAAGGCGATGATCACAGCTGCCGCCTGTCAACAGCAACAGCAGTCGGGTGACACAATTATACCGTCCAACCGGTTGGGTTCCCCGACGGCAAGTTCATCCGCATCAACTCGACGCTGGGTAGCCGGCTCCAGTCGGCAACGCGAGGCGTCTAGGCAAACCACACTCGGCAATACTAATAACAACAACTGGCGCCATCACCAGTATGACCGCCAGCCTAATCATGACCTCCGAGAGCGCCTACCGCACGACCTTCGCCATACTATCACTGCCCGGCGCCGCGAACGAAAAGAAGATGAGCGACGCCAACTAGAAGACGAGCATGAGCGCTTTGGCCTCCATCACGGTTTAACCACCGTGGTCGAAGCCCGAGCCCTTGCGAAGACGAAGGCATCCTAGCCTTCACTCGGGAGCTACAGGATGTACATTGGCCGACTGGCTTTAAGCCCATTGGGATTGAAAAGTATGACGGCAAGACAAATCCCGAGTCCTGGCTCACCGTATATGTCCTAGCAGCTCGAGCTGCTGGGGGCGACAGTAAACTCATGGCTAACTACCTCCCAGTCGCACTAGCTGACTCAGCGAGTACATGGCTGACAGGCCTCCCTAAGCGGTCGATCAGTTCTTGGGGAGAACTCAGGGAACAGTTCATCGCTAAGTTCTAGGGGACCTACGAGAGACCGGCTTCGGAGCACGATCTTTATCAGCTGCACCAGAAGAAAAACGAGTCTCTGCGCGAATTCATCAAAAGGTTTTCTGAGAAGCGCAACCAAATTCCAACTATCAAAGACGAGGCCGTCATCGCCGCCTTTGGCAAGGGGGTAAAAGACGCCCTGCTTATTGCAAAGTTCACTCGGAAGCCACCATCCACAGTCCGGGCACTCTTCGACATGGCCAACAAATACGCCGACTTGGCCGAGGCAGTCGCTGAAGCCCTCGATGAGAAGAAGGAGCCCCGACAGAAAGAACAGAAGGCGAAAGCCGACAACGAGCCGTCTCAAAACAAGTCTGGCAGCAGCAAGCGGAAGTCGGACAACGAGGTGGCCAACATGGAGCGTAGTCGGTCGCGGCCCCAGTGGAACAATGACTACCAGAAAGTCATGAGCGGGCCATGCCCCTTCCACCCCAAGGGAAAGCACGCGGCCAAAGACTGCTGTATGCTCAAGAAGTTTGCCTCCGAGCAGACTTCATCGTCTAGCGCCTACATGGACAAAGACAAGCCAGATTCGGGTCCGGCTGATGACTTCCAAGATCCTCAAGCCGAGCTCAACCATATCTTCGGGGGGCCACTCGCATACGAGTCCAAGCGCAAACAGAAGCTTTCAGCACGCGACATCAACACGGTCCCCACGGCGGACACCCCCCAATACCTGCGCTGGTCAGAGATGGCCATCACCTTCAATCGCGCAGATCACCCAGGTTTCCCACCCGGGACGTTATCCACTCGTCCTAGACCCGGTCGTCAGAAACATCAGGCTGAAGAAAACCCTCATCGACGGAGGCAGCGCGCTCAATATCCTGTTCGCCAAGACTTTGGACGAGATGAAGATTCCTCGTTCAGAACTACGGCCGAGCACTGCACCCTTCCACGGGATAATTCCCGGCCTGTCATCAACTCCACTCGGGCAGATAACCTTGCCGGTAACCTTCGGCACGCGGGATAATTTCCGCACAGAAAACATCTGCTTCGAGGTCGCCGACTTTGAGACCGCGTACCACGCGATACTCGGACGACCGGCACTCGCCAAATTTATGGCGATACCGCACTATACATACATGGTGCTGAAGATGCCTGGGCCAGCCCCTCCGCAGCGACATCAAGCAAGCCTTCACCTGCGACAAGGAGAGCTGCGAACTAGCTCAATCACAAGAGGCGGCAGTCGGGCGCGATAGCATTCTGGAAACCGTCACAATAGAAGTCGAGCAAGATCAAGTTCCGGCGAAAAAAGCAGCGAAGTCGGAAATTTCAGCGGACTCTGACACGAAGAAGATCCCCCTGGACCCTTCCGACCCCTCCAAGACTGCTCTAGTCGGGACCGGACTCGACCCCAAATAGGAAGTCGCGCTCGTCACGTTCCTCCAAGCCAACAAGGATATCTTCGCGTGGAAACCGTCCGACATGCTGGGCGTACCAAGGGAGGTGATCGAGCACGCCCTAAACGTGAAGACAGACACCAAGCCAGTCAAGCAACGGCTACGGCGCTTCGCTCAAGACCGCAAGGATGCTATGCGGGAGGAAATTACCAAGCTCCTCGCAGCCGGGTTCATCAAGGAGGTCTACCACCCGGACTGGCTGGCAAACCCAGTTCTGGTCCGGAAGAAAAACGGTAAATGGCACACATGTGCGTCAACTACACCGATCTCAACAAGGCGTGCCCCAAGGACCCATTTGGTCTTCCCAGGATAGATCAGGTGGTTGACTCCACGGCCGAGTGCGACCTACTTAGCTTTCTCGACTGCTACTCGGGATACCATCAAATCAGCCTGAGGGAGGAAGACTGCTTGAAGACATCTTTCATCACACCGTTTGGAGCGTATTGCTATATCACAATGCCGTTCGTTTTGAAGAACACGGGCACAACCTATCAACAGGCTATTCAGCGATGTCTGCACACTCAGATCGGGCGCAATGTGGAAGCGTACGTCGATGACGTGGTGATCAAGACCAAGTCCAAAGAAGACCTCATCGCTGACTTGGAAGAAACCTTCCAAAACCTTCGAAGATTCAAGATGAAGTTGAACCCGGAAAAATGCGCCTTCGGTGTGCCATCCAGAAAGTTACTCGGTTTCATCGTTTCGCATCGCGGCATCGATGCAAACCCGGAGAAAGTCAACGCCATCAGGAACATGGCTCCCCCGACTAACCTCAAAGACGTCCAGAAGCTGATAGGCTGCATGGCGGCACTCAGCCGGTTTATATCCCGACTGGGCGAACGGGGTATGCCCTTCTTCAAGCTCCTCAAAAAGGCGAACAATTTCCAATAGACTCTGGAAGCCCAGCAAGCCTTCGAAGATTTCAAACAATTCCTCACATCACCTCCCGTGTTGGCGTCACCTTTGCCCCAAGAACCGCTAATGCTATATCTGGCGGCAACTACTCAGGTAGTCAGCACGGTGCTAGTGGTTGAGCGATCCGAACAGGGTCACATTTAGAAAATACAACGGCCAGTCTATTTCATCAGCGAGGACCTTGCCGACTCAAAAACGAGATATCCGTAGGTCCAGAAGCTTCTATATGGCCTACTCATCATAGTCCGGAAGCTGGTGCATTATTTTCAAGCACATCAAGTCATGGTGGTCACAGCGTTTCCACTCGGGGATGTCCTTCATAATCGCGAGGCCATCGGCCGAATCGCTAAATGGCCTCTTCTTCGACGCGACAGCCGACAACGGGCGGGAGTCCTCATCAAATTCCTCATGCCACTATGAGTGACTTACCAAAATACGTCACGCAATGCTGGACAATCACAGTTCTGCATGTATCCATCACAGAAGAAGATCAACGGTTACCTTGGTCCGGGGCCGGATGAAGCTATAGGCCGCAACCCAGCGGTTATCATCTTCAGTCATGACCACCCCTTCGGAGAAGTAGCCGAGCAAGGTCTCGGTCACTGCTCCCTTGTCCGCCGACTTGTTGCTTACTCGGTCAGGGTCGTTTTTGCCTTTAAAGGCCCAGCCAAATGCACTCCTCAGCTTCAGCGGCTGAATACGCCTCGTCAAGAAGCGACGAGCCACCCAAGGTCCTGTCAAGCCAGCCCTCTTGAGGTCATCTATCTTCGCCAACAACAGATGTGCCTGGCCCATCTCTTCAAAGGACGGCTCTGATGACCAATTTGGCGAAACTACGGGCGGCAAGCCGGTAAATGGGCGCAAGGAGGGAGCTAGATTGGCGCAATAAAACCACTCCTTGTGCCAGCCCTTCAGAGAAGATTTCAAGGGCAAATCGAGATATGTCTTCTTCCCATCGCTCCTCAGCTGAAGACCAGCCCCCCCAATCACATTGATATTGCTCTTGGAGGGTTGAGGCTTGATATGGAACAGATGTCGGAAGAGGATAAAATGGGGTTCAACACCCAAGAAGCACTCGCAAAGAGTAACAAATATGGAGATCTGAAGGATTGAGTTGGGGTTCAAATGCACCAACTCCAGCCCATAGAAGTCAAGGATACGGCGGAAGAAATCAGAAGACGAAAGGCACAAGCCTCGCTCGAAAAAGGAGGCGAAAACTACCGTTTCTCCAGGACGGGGATTTGGGCTTGACTCATCCCTAGCCGACCGCCAGCGAATCACCTCTTGGCTGGGCAACATCAGTTCACTCTCTAGCCGCTTCAGCTTCACCGAGCCGCAATCCGAGATCAGCCAAGAACTCCCTGGCGTCCCCGCAAGATCTGAGGCTTTCGGCATGACTAGAAGCGGTGAGATTTGGGGAAAAGCAAATCGGGGGCTTGGAACAAACGAAGAGGATTGGAATCGCCCGAGTTCAGGTGGGGAATAGCAGCAGCTAACCCTAGCCGGGCGGGAGGCGAAAAGTTGGCCGCGAAGGTGGAAGATGAAGCGATTGGCCGATTTGGGGAAGATGACGGAATCTTTTTCTCTCTCCCTGCTCTTATATAACCAATGCTGGCTAGATGGGCTTAGGCCTACACAGTCAGCACTGGGCCACCAAGATATGAGTTCCTACAGTAGCATGCTCCATGTGGGCCGCCCGTAGGCTGAGTTGAAATTATAGTGCTGGTGCTACTAACAGGAGCCGATAAGGTAAACAGATATGCTTCATGAGAGCCTTATTGCTAAACATATATGTTTGGCTATCTGTTTTATCCCCCAGGTCTCGAGGATATATCCTTACAAGGATCACAAGCTGGTCTTCATTGAAATTGGAGATGCAGATATCTTTCTCGAGAACACGTAACCACGCTGTGGATTTATTTTCATAAAGTGGTACTCGGCCTACATGCGTGGCCATCAGTTGCCATGAGCAACATTTTACCCGCTGACATGATGCGGAAGAGTCTAACTTTCGAGTAGTGCACTACTCGGGAGAGACTATAAATATCTTTTCCCGTTGACATGACACGAGGAGTCTAACTTTTGAGTGGGACGCCACTCGGAAAAGACTATAAACCCCCTTTTTCCAGTTGACATGACGCTGAAGAGTCCCATATACGAGTAGTATCCTACTCGGCAAGACTATAAACACATATTCCGACTGACATGAAGTCTAAGAGTCCTACATACGAGTAGTCTCCTACTTGGCAAGACTATAAAGTTTATTCCGGTTGACATGATACCGAAGAGTCTCATATACCAGTAGTAATCTACTCGGGAAAGACTTTTAGGTTAAAGATCTTTGACTTTATGTTTAATTGTCGTCACAATTAAGCACAAAGTCGGGGGCTACACCTAATAGGTGTGCCTATTCGGCGCACACCATTCATACATCTACATGAAGCCCTTCATAGCCTCGCTGCCAGCTGACATGAAGCAGGACTCGAAAGAAGACTTACTCGGACAAAGAGTACTCGGGGCATTGCACTCGGGCAACCTTCACCGTGGAGGACGAGCACTCGGCATCAGCTGTGACTCAACTATGAAGGTCTCAGGGGCTACTATGGAGACCATGGGCCCCGGGTACGTCACCATTTGTATTGGGCCACTCAGATAGAGGATGGGCCGAACCATGTAATTAGAGATAAGATAGCACCCGGCAGGCTTTGCCTTGAATAACAAGGAAGCATAGCCTTAGTCGGATAGGACTCTATCTCTAAGGAGGAAATCCCTTGGCCGTATCCGGCTGGGATCCTTATCATGTACCCCTGTCCCCTAGTATATAAAGGGAGGCAGGGCGCCCCTTAGGGCAATGGACAACAGAAGAGATCATCGATCCACAAAATACCTCAGAGGAATAACACCTCAACTGGACGTAGGGTATTATCTCACAACGAGGGCCTGAACCAGTATAAACCTCTCTTGTGTTCCTCTGCAATCCACCGAATTCCAGGTCACCGAGTAGCCCTATAGTTTTATTGCCAGTGCAAAGCATCGACAAATACTGTTATTTAATTACTGTTTTATTACTCTCTCAAATCCTTTATTTCGTGCTTTTACGCAAACTTGAGCCATACTATGCCATCCTTTGTTATCCCGTGCACTTGCATACTTGCTGTGTGGCTTGCGGAGTATGTCATATGCTCACCTTGCAATCAACAATCATTCAGAGGAGGACTACAGCGAAGAGGACTACCTGGAGGACTAAGAGGGAGCTCAGTCAAGTGCGTGGAGTGGGAATCGTCACGCTGTTGTTTATTTATCTGCTGCTAGAACCTTATTGTATTGAGAGGTACCATTCACCTCTGTAATAAATGCTTACGCTATGTAAACAATTACTTTGATGATCAAGTTTGTCATGTGTGCCTCGGTTGATTCCTGGACAAGGGTTTACACACAATAAAACTCCAGAATTTTGGATGGAAATTCTAGGCCTGACATTGTGGCAGCGTGTTGCCATGGTGTGGGAGCCATGGGCCCCGGGTACCTCATTACCAGCACATGGGCCACTCGGATAGAGGATGGGCCAGATCATGTAGTTAGAGATAAGATAGCACCCGGCAGGCTGTGCCTTGTACAATAAGGAAACTTAGCCTTAGTTGGATAGGATTCTATCTCTAAGAAGAAAGTCCCTTGGTCGTATCCGACTGGGATCCTTACCATGTACCCCTGTCCCCTGGTATATAAAGGGAGGCAGGGCGCCCCATGAGGGCACGCCAGATCATTGATCGCAAAACCACCTCAGAGGAATAACACCTCAACTGGACGTAGTGTATTACCTCACATCGAGGGCCTGAACCAGTATAATTCTCTTGTGTTCCTCTGCAATCCACCGAATTCCAGGTCGCCGAGTAGCCCCATAATATTATTGCCAGTGCAAAGCATCGACAGTTGGCGCGCCAGGTAGGGGCCCGGCGAATTCTTCATCAACAGATTCGATGGATCCCATCAACGGAGTCAAGGGCAACAAGTTCTCCAATGGAGACACCATCACCTTCGGGAGTCTTGATTTCGTCGCCGATCAACTCGGCAATCTTTCCTTCGCTGAAGCAGATCCAATCTCGCCAGCCGAGGAGCCAGCCGGCATTGCGCCAGTCGGCCCCAGGGACGTCGCCATCTCCTTCGACGATCTACTACGATAGTCCCTCACATCGCCGGACATCGGGACAACTCTCTCCTTCGGCGTCCGACTCGCGCTAGGCCTTGAGCCAGCGCGGGTTAGGCCAAGAGGGGGAGAGATCGTCAATCTCCCGTACAGATTCGGCGACGCTGTGCATCTACAACCCGCGCAGTAGACCCGACCTCCAGCAATTCAGTTTGGACACGGTCATGAACCGTTTCAGATTGGATCTAGGGAGGTCGGAGTCGTCCTAACTCCGATAAACTACTCGGAGTCCGACACTAAGTCGGATGGCGGTTCGAGCACCAACTCGGACTCCACCTTGGCAAGCTTCCTCCTCCCCCGCGAGATATTCATGGCTTCAACGCCACCTTCCGAGGTGCGCCGACTGCAAGAGGAGCAGCAAGAGGAGGCGCGCCGACTACAACAACAAGAGGAGGCCAACCGACAAGCTCGCAATGACGGGCTTCGACAGGCTGGGCGAGCCGCCCAGCAGCAGATCCTCCAAACCAAAGTCGGCGACCACGACGTCTTCGTCACGCCACAACAGAATGTCGTGGCCGCTGCAACTCTGCTGGACACGCTCCAGCTTGGGCCGAATCATCAGGCCACACCAACTATCGCCAAGATCAAGGCGATGATTACCGCTGCCGCCTGCCAGTAGCAAGAACAGTCAGGCAACACTCACATACCGACCCATCGGACGGGCTTTCCAGCGGCGGAGTCATCTGCATCAGCGCGAGTCAGGCGGCCGGCTCCACCCGGCAGCATGAAGAGTCCCGCCAAACAACGCTCGGCAACACCAACTACGACAACCGGCGGCGTCACCAATACGACCGCCGACCCAATCAAGACCTCTGAATGCGATTACAACGCGATCTTCGCCACACCCTAAGGGCCCGGCGCGAAGAACGCGAAGAGGATGAACGCCGCCGACTGGAGGATGAACATGAGCGCTTCGGTCTCCACTACGAACGGCTACACCGCCAAAACCGAAGCCCAAGTCCTCACGATAACGAAGGCATTCCAGCCTTTACTCGGGAGTTACAGGACGTCCGCTGGCCAGTCGGCTTTAAGCCTACCGGAATCGAAAAGTACGACGGCAAGACCAACCCGGAGTACTGGCTCACCGTTTACGTCCTAGCAGTGCAAGCTGCTAGGGGCGACAGCAGAGCCATGGCTAACTACCTCCTAGTCGCATTAGCCGACTCGGCGAGAACATGGTTGACAGGCCTCCCAAGGCGGTTGATCGGTTCCTGGGGACAACTCAGGGAGCGGTTCATCGCTAACTTCCAGGGGACCTACGAAAGACCGGCTTCCGAGCACGACCTTTACCAGTTGCATCAGAAAAAGAACGAGTCTCTGCGTGAATTCATCAAAAGGTTTTCCGAGAAGCGCAATCAAATCCCAAGCATCAAAGACGAGGTCGTCATCGCCGCCTTCCGCATGGGAGTAAAAGACACCCCGCTCATCGCGAAGTTCACTCGGAAGCCACCATCCACTGTCCGGACTCTCTTCGACATGGCCAACAAATACGCCGACTCGGCTGAAGCCGTCGCTGAGGCCTTCGACGAGAAGAAGGAGCCCCGACAAAGAGACAACAGGGCGAAAGCCGACAACGAGCCGCCTCAGAACAAGCCTGGCAGCCGCAAGCGGAAGTCGGACAACGAGGTGGCCAACATGGAGCGTAGTCGGTCGCGGCCCCAGCGGAACAACGACTATCAGAAAGTCATGAGCGGGCCTTGCCCCTTTCACCCCAAGGGCCGGCACGCGGCCAAGGACTACCACATGCTCAAGAAGTTTGCCTCCGAGCAAGCTTCATCGTCTGGCGCCGACAAGGACAAGGACAAGCCAGACTCGGGTCCGGCTGATGATTTCCAGGACCCCCAAGCCGAACTCAACCACATCTTCGGGGGGCCACTCGTGTACGAATCCAAGCGCAAGCAGAAGCTATCAGCGCGGGACATTAACGCGGTCTCCACGACGGATACCCCCCAATACCTGCGCTGGTCAGAGATGGCCATCACCTTCAACCGCGCAGATCACCCAGATCGGGTTTCCCACCCGGGACGATACCCACTCGTCCTGGACCCGGTCGTCAGAAATATCAGGCTGAAGAAAACCCTCATCGACGGAGGCAGTGTGCTCAACATCCTGTTCGCCAAGACTTTGGACGAGATGAGAATTCCTCGTTCAGAACTACGGCCGAGCACCGCGCCCTTCCATGGGATAATTCCCGGCTTGTCATCAACCCCACTCGGGCAGATAACCTTGCCGGTGACCTTCGGCACGCGGGACAACTTCCGTACAGAAAACATCTGCTTCGAGGTCGCCGACTTCGAGACCGCGTATCACGCGATACTCGGATGACCGGCCCTCGCCAAATTCATGGCGATACCGCACTATACGTACATGGTGCTGAAGATGCCCGGGCCAGCAGGAGTCCTCTCCCTCCGCAGCGATGCTAAGCAAGCCTTCACCTGCGACAAAGAGAGCTGCGAACTGGCTCAAACACAAGAAGCGGCAGTCGGGCGCGACAGCATCCGGCAAGCCGCTACACCCGAAGTCGATCAAGATCCAGTTCCGGCGAAAAAAGCAGCGAAGTCGGGAATTTCAGCGGACTCTGACACGAAGAAGATCCCCCTGGACCCTTCCGACCCCTCCAAGACTGCCTTAGTCGGGACCGGACTCGACCCCAAATAGGAAGACGCGCTCGTCACCTTCCTCCAAGCCAACAAAGATATCTTCGCGTGGAAACCGTCCGACATGCCGGGCATACCAAGGGAGGTGATCGAGCACGCCCTACACGTCAAGACAGACGCCAAGCCCGTCAAGCAACGGCTGCGGCGCTTCGCTCAAGACCGCAAGGACACTATCCGGGAGGAAATTACCAAGCTCCTCGCAGCCGGGTTCATCAAGGAAGTCTACCACCCGGACTGGCTGGCAAACCCAGTTCTGGTCCGGAAGAAAAATGGTAAATGGCGCATGTGCGTCGACTACACCGACCTCAACAAAGCGTGCCCCAAGGACCCATTTGGTCTTCCTAGGATAGATCAGGTGGTTGACTCCACGGCGGGGTGCGACCTACTCAGTTTTCTCAACTGCTACTCGGGATATCATCAAATTAGCCTGAGGGAACAAGACTGTTTAAAAACATCTTTCATCACGCCGTTTGGAGCGTATTGCTATATCACAATGCCGTTCGGTCTGAAAAACGCAGGCGCAACTTACCAACGTGCTATTCAGCACTGTTTGCACACCCAGATCGGGCGCAACGTGGAAGCCTACGTCGACGACGTGGTGATCAAGACCAAGTCCAGAGAAGATCTCATTGCCGACTTGGAAGAAACCTTCCAAAACCTCCGAAGATTCAAGATGAAGTTGAACCCGAAAAAGTGCACCTTCGGAGTGCCGTCTGGAAAGTTACTCGGCTTCATCGTCTCGCATCGCGGCATCGAGGCCAACCTGGAGAAAGTTAACGCCATCAGGAACATGGCGCCCCCGACCAACCTCAAAGACGTCCAGAAATTGACAGGTTGCATGGCGGCACTCAGCCGGTTTATCTCCCGATTGGGCGAACGGGGCATGCCTTTCTTCAAGCTCCTCAAAAAGGCGGACACCTTCAAATGGACTCCAGAAGCTCAACAAGCCTTCGAAGACTTCAAACAGTTCCTCACGTCACCTCCCGTGTTGGCCTCACCCTTACCCCAGGAACCGCTAATGCTATACCTGGCGGCAACCACCCACGTAGTCAGCACGGTGCTGGTAGTGGAGCGATCCGAACAGGGTCATCTTCAGAAAACACAACGGCCAATCTATTTCGTCAGCGAGGTCCTTACCGACTCCAAAATGAGATACCCGCAGGTCCAGAAGCTGCTATACGGCCTACTCATCACAGTCCGAAAGCTGGTGCACTACTTTCAAGCACATCAAGTCACGGTGGTCACAGCGTTTCCACTCGGGGATGTCCTTCATAATCGCGAGGCCACTGGCCGGATCGCTAAATGGGCACTCGAGTTGATGGCGTTCGACATCATTTTCCAGCCACGGACAGCTATCAAATCTCAAGCTCTAGCCGACTTCGTGGCCGAGTGGACAGAAGTTCAACTCCCAATACCAACAGCAAAGCTAGAGTACTGGACAATGTACTTCGATGGTTCCCTACGGATCGGTGGCGCCGGGGCGGGAGTTATATTGACATCCCCCACTGGCGAAAAACTGAAGTACGTTCTACAAATCCACTTCCCGGCTTCCCACAACGTCGCCGAGTACGAGGCACTCGTTCACGGGCTCCGCATCGCCATATCACTCGGCATACGTCGACTGGTTGTGCGCGGAGATTCCCAACTCGTGGTAAACCAAGTCATGAAAGACTGGACCTGTCTCGACGATACCATGGCGGCATACTGTCAGGAGGTCCGCAAGCTGGAAAATAAGTTCGACGGGCTGGAAATCACACACATCCTGCGCCAATACAACGACGCGGCGGATGAGCTGGCAAACATGGGATCCAAGCGTGAAGCAGTTCCGACTGGAATCTTTGTCGAGCAACTTATGGAGCCATCAGTCAAGAAGAAACCGGCACAAGAGCAGTCGGGAGGCGAGCCTACCCCGACCACCGACGAAGTGCTGCACATTTGTCAAGACTGGAGGGGTCCTGTTCTCAAATTCCTCCTGGACGATGAACTCCCAGAAGATCGCAGTCAAGCCGAGCAGATCAAGCGTCGAAGCAAAAGCTTCCTGCTAGTCGGAGAAGACCTGTACCGAAGGAGCGCATCCGGTGTCCTCATGCGCTGTGTCACCACCGAGGAAGGCAAGCAGATCCTGCATTCAATCCACTCGGGCATATGTGGCAACCACGCTGCATCCAGGACGTTAGTCGGAAAGGCTTACCGGCAGGGATTCTTCTGGCCCACCGCAATCACAGACGCCAAAGACATCGTTCGCAAGTGCGAGGGTTGCCAGTTCTTCGCAAGACAGACAAATCTCCCCGTCCAGGAACTCCAGACTATCCCTATTTCCTGGCCATTCGCAGTATGGGGGCTCAACATGGTCGGGCCATTCAAGAAAGCGCCAGGAGGGTTCACGCATCTATTCGTCGCAGTGGATAAATTCACCAAGTGGATTGAGGCTAAACCCGTTGCAACAATCACAGCGGCACGAGCAAAGGACTTCATCCTGAGTATACTATACCGGTTCGGGGTCCCTAACCGCATCATAACCGACAACGGCACTCAGTTCGCGGCGGGCGTATTCCAAGACTTCTGCGACGATTGCGGCATCAAGATCTGCTATGCATCCGTGGCACACCCGCGGAGCAATGGGCAGGTTGAGCGAGCCAACGGTATGGTCTTACAAGGCATCAAGGCCAGGATATTCGACCGATTACAACCATATGCGGGTCGGTGGGTACAAGAACTACCATCCGTTCTCTGGTCTCTCAGAACCACGGTTAGTCGGGCAACAGGGCAATCCCATTTCTTCCTGGTCTACGGCACCGAGGCCATGCTACCAACAGAGATACAGTTCGGCTCCCCGCGAGTCCGGGCTTACTCCGAAGATGATTCCAACAACACCCGACTGATCGAATTAGATCAGCTGGAAGAAGCAAGAGACGCCGCAACAATCCAATCGGCAAGGTATCTTCAAGGCCTGCGTCGTTACCACAATCGCAATGTCCGTGGCCGCGCCTTTCTGGTTGGGGATCTCGTTCTAAGGAAGATACAAACCACCAAGGACAGGCACAAATTATCCCCCACCTGGGAAGGGCCGTTCATTATAGCTGAGGTCACGCGGCCAGGCGCCTACCGACTGAAGACCAAAGACGGTGTCCTCATCACCAACTCATGGAACATAGAACAGCTACGTCCTTTCTATACCTGAGTTTTACATTTTCCATGTGTACAGTTTTTCTAACCCACTACGCCGCTTGTTTCAACCGAGTAGTGAGTCGGGGGCTGCATGTATATATGTGTTCTGTCAATAACATACAAGCTTATTTCACCCCGGTTATGAAGCCTTGCCACGACTGATGCGTTCGCCCGAGTATAGCATCTTCCTCCGAACGTTTTTTATCAAGTTCTATCGGACTAACTCGGTGCATGCTACTTGGTCGGGTAAAGCTAATGACAACCGAATAATAAGCTTGGTGGCACGACACATATATTTACACGTGATCGTATATGAAAGCATATATATATATACCGACTACAAAATGTATTGCCTTTACAGACCCAGGTCTCGGGTAATCGCTTCAGCAGTCGGCTTCGCCTGTGCAATCAGCTCCAGCGCTTCCTCGGGCGTCGTCTCCTCGGAAAATCCCTCCCCGATGGCCTCAATGTCCGCCCTCGGGTAGATGGACTTGGTCATTGCTAGGGTCTGGGCCACGCCGGCGGCAACCCGCTCGTCTGAGTACCTTTTCAAGGCACTCGGCGCGTCCTCGAGACGCCCCATTATCTGAGGAATTCTGCTACAGCTGGTCCCCACTGGGCGGGGATCTACAAGGTCAACGAGCCCTTTCACGGACCCGACGAGGGCCTCCCGTGACTCCCTGATTGACCTTATCTCCTCCGTGTAGAACCGGTACTGGGCCTGGACGTTAGCTCTCATGCCTGCCCAGATCAGCCGGCAAGTAAGCTTGTCAGATTCGGCTACTCACAGGATGACTAATGGATTGGCTGAGATCACAGTCGGGTTGAGGACTTACTTTCGTAGTCGGACTCCCACCCGGCCACGGTCTTCTCCAGTTCAGCTTTCTCCTTACCGAGCTTGACGACGGCCTTCTCCAACTCGGACTTCTCCCGGTCAAGCTCGGTGTTGGCCTTTGTCAGGTCGGCCTTGACCCTTTCAAGCTCAGCCTTGGCTTCTTCAGCCTCCTTCAGCTGCGACTCCCTCTCCGCTCGGGTCTTTAACTCCGCTTCGAGGTCTGCACCACAGATTAGCCAAGAGCTAAACCGTGCAGTCATGACACCACCGAGCAGTCGGGATCGACGTGGCTGGATGAATACATCAACGATTCAGTCGGGAAGATATACTCGAGGATTTTACCTCTGATCTTCTCGGCTAGGGCCCATGTCTCCGCCCTGAGCTGATCGGCGCCGCTCTTCAGCCAGGCCTCCCTCCTCGTGTGACGCGCCTCCATCTCGGCCTTCAATGCCCGGAGTTGTTGCAATTCCGTGAGGTGGGGAGCCATCTTGACCAGGATCTCCGTCATCGCCTCGTTGCGGTCGACGAGCTTCTGCTCGGGACAAGGAACAAACCGACGACAGAGTCAAACATCAAAACAAGAAGATCGCTAGAGCTTTACTACAAGAATCATACCGCGACCCCTTGGGACCCGCTGATGGCGGCACGAAGCAGGCTCTCGCGCTCTCTCCTTGCAACGACTTCATCGAGCCTGAAGCTTTTCATAGTGCCGTCGCGAGTGGTCCACGTAAAGGTCCGGGGCATCACACGTGGGGGAGCTTCGATTCGAGGCGTATCAGCCCGAGTCAGCCCCAACTCTGGTATGGTTGGTTCGGGTTCCTTCGCCCCAATCGGCCTCCGCTCTGGTCGGCCCCTTGGTGGTGTTGTTGCCGAGTACGACAACGTTGGGCCCGAACCTGCTGATCTCAGCCTGGGACTCGACCGCGTGGGCGTTGTGGCAGCGGTGTCCTTTATTTTCAAGCTGTCGCTCATGGCGCGCGCTGTCATGGCCCCCTCGCCCCGATATAAAATCGGCTTCTTCCCCGCTCTCTTGGAGTCGGGTTGGGCAGCAGAGGGACTCCTCGGCCTCTTCTTCGACGCGACCGCCGACAATGGACGAGAGTCTTCATCAAATTCTTCATGCCACTACAAGCAAGTCGACAAGATACCATCACGCAAGGTTGAACAATCACCGTTCCACAGGCGTTCACCACAGAAGAAGGTAGAAGGTTACCTTGGTCCGCGGCCGGATGAAGCTATAGGCAGCAACTCAGCGGTTATCATCTTCGGTGGCAACCACCCCTTCGGAGAAGTAGCCAAACAAGGTATCGGTCACTGCCCCCTTGTGCACCGTCTCGCTGCTCACTCGGTCGGGATCGTGTTTACCTTTGAAGGCCCAGCCGAAGGCGCTTCTCAACTTCAGCGGCTGGACGCGCCTCGTCAGAAAACGACGAGCCACCCAAGGCCCTGTCAAGCCGGCCTTCTTGAGGTCATCTATCTTCGTCAGCAATATATGTGCCTGGCCCAGTTCTTCAAAGGTTGGCTCCGAGGACCAACTTGGCAACACCACTGGCGGCATACTAGTAAACGGGCGCAAGGAAGGAGCCAGATCGGCGCAATAAAACCACTCCTTGTGCCAGCCCTTCAGAGAAGATTTCAAGGGCAAATCGATATACGTTTTCTTCCCATCGCTCCTCAGTTGAAGACCAGCCCCTCCAATCACACTGATATTACTCTTGGAAGGTTGGGGCTTGACATGGAACAGGTGTCGGAAGAGGATGAAATGGGGCTCAACACCCAGAAAGCACTCGCAAAGAGTAACGAATATGGAGATCTGAAGGATTGAGTTGGGATTTAAATGCACCAACTCCAGCCCGTAGAAATCAAGGATGCGGCGGAAGAAATCAGACGACGGAAGACACAAGCCCCGATCAAAGAAAGAGGCGAAAACTACCGTTTCACCAGGCCGGGGGTTGGGGCTCGACTCATCCCTCGCCGACCGCCAACGGATCACTTCTTGGCTGGGCAACTTCAGCTCGCTCTCCAGCCGTCTCAGCTTCACCGAGCCACAATCTGAGATTGGCCAAGAACTCCCTGGCGCACCCGCAGGATTCGTCACCTTCGGCATGACTGGAGGTGGTGAGATTTGGGGGAAAGCAAATCGGGGGCTTGGAATAAACGAAGAGGATTGAAATCGCCCGACTCCGGGTGGGGAACGGCTGCTGCTAACCCTAGCCGGGCGGGAGGCGAAAAGCTAGGCGCGAAGGTGGAAGACGAAGAGATTGGCTGATTTGGGGAAGACGACGGAATCTTTTTCTCTCTCCCCATCTTTTTATAGCCTGTACCGACTAGATGGGCCCAGGCCTGCACAGTCGGTATTGGGCCAACAAGATATGAGTTCCTACAGTAGCATGCTCCATATGGGCCGCCTGCAGGCTGAGTTGAAATTATAGTGCTGGTGCTACTCACAGGAACCGATGAGGTAAACAGATATGCTTCATGAAAGCCTTACTGCTAAACATATATGTTCGGGTATCTGTTTTATCCACCAGGTCTCGAGGATATATCCTTACAAGGATCACAAGCTGGTCTTCATTAAAATTGGGGATGCAGGTATCTTTCTCGGGAACACCTAACCATGTAATGGATTTATTTTCATAAAGTGGTACTCGGCCTACAAGCGTGGCCATCAGTTGCCATGAGCAACATTATTCCAGCCGACATGACGCTGAAGAGTCTAACTTTCGAGTAGTGCATTACTCGGGAGAGACTATAAATATTTATTCCTGCGGACATGATGCGGAAGAGTCTAGCTTTTGAGTGGGACGCCACTCGGAAAAGACTATAAACTCATATTCCGACTGACATGAAGTCGAAGAGTCCTATATACGAGTAGTCTCCTACTCGGCAAGACTATAAACTATATTCCGGTTGACATGATACCGAAGAGTCTCATATACCAGTAGTAATCTACTCGGGAAAGACTTCCAGGTTAAAGATCTTTGACTTTATGTTTAATTGTCTTCACAATTAAGCACAAAGTCGGGGGCTACACCTAATAGGTGCGCCTATTCGGCGCACACTATTCATATATCTACATGAAGCCCTTCATAGCCTCGCTGCCAGTTGACATGAAGCAGGACTCGGGAAGACTTACTCAGACAAAGAGTACTCGGGAGCATCGTGCTCGGGTAACCTTCACCGTGGAGGATGAGCACTCGGCATCAGCTGTGACTCAACTATGAAGGTCTCGGGGGCTACTGTGGGAGCCATGGGCCCCGGGTACCTCATTACCAGCACATGGGCCACTCGGATAGAGGATGGGCCAGATCATGTAGTTAGAGATAAGATAGCACCCGGCAGGCTGTGCCTTGTACAATAAGGAAACTTAGCCTTAGTCTGATAGGATTCTATCTCTAAGAAGGAAGTCCTTTGGTCGTATCCGACTGGGATCCTTACCATGTACCCCTGTCCCCTGGTATATAAAGGGAGGCAGGGCGCCCCATGAGGGCACGCAAGAACATTGATCGCAAAACCACCTCAGAGGAATAACACCTCAACTGGACGTAGGGTATTACCTCACATTGAGGGCCTGAACCAGTATAATTCTCTTGTGTTCCTCTACAATCCACCGAATTCCAGGTCGCCGAGTAGCCCCATAATATTATTGCCAGTGCAAAGCATCGACACATGGTTGGCTAGCATGGGCAGGGAGCCTAGCTGGTTGGAAACACTTGGGGTCGATGCTTACATACTTGATTTACTGTGCTGGCTTGATTTACGAAAATTTCATTGCAAAACCGCAATGTTTTCGCTATATATATTATGATTTATGCAAAGTGCAGAACCTGAACCATTCCTTGTTTATCTTCGCATATTATGGAATACCATTGCAAATACTAAAAGTCTTGCAGAGTACGTATTGTACTCACACATGCTTGTGCGACTTCTTTTTTTTAGAGATGATTGAGGGGGACCCGACAATCGGGTACTTCTATGCAGCGGGTTTTGGAGACGACGATGACGGTGCTTACTAGGGTTACCGGTCGGTTGCCTGTGGGCCGGCAAAGGCACACTTGCTGGTTTTTGGTGCCTATGTTATCCTGTTTCCACTGTTGAACTCTTTGTTATTCTGTTGTTCTATTTGGCCAGTCGGTCTCTATGTAATCGCTAAGTCTAGACTCTTGTATGACTTCTGTTTGGACTGCTGTGAGCTGAACCTGTGATGTATGGATTATGATGTCGATGTTGAATGTGTGTGCTAGCAATTGATCGTGGGACTAGCATGGTACACACATAGGGTTCGGGGTCAAACCCGGGTCCGACACACAGGTAGCCTAGCGGCGAGGTAGCTCGGGATCCGATGGTCGCCAACAATCTATGGCGGGGCGGTGCTGGCGGCAGGAATAGAGAGGTAGAGGGCAACACGGCGATGCTCACCAAAGCAAAGACGACAGCGAACGACGACGGGAAACGGCTGGCAGTGAGCTCCAAGTGGCGAAGGTCTTCGTGGTGTCGACAACGGCGGTGCTCTGGTGGTCCTTGGTGGTAGAGAATGGGTGGCCAGGGATCGTCTTGCTCATGCGGTCTCGAAGGTGGTGACGGTTGGAATGGCGGGGAGCAGCAGATGAACTACGGCAGTGCAGCGGCGAAGCTCTGAATTCGTGGGCGACGGCGAAAGATGGCTAGGGCTAGGGTTTTGCAGCTGAGACCCAGGGCTGGCTATTTATATCTTGGGGAGGGGGAATCCATCCCGGATATGGTGAGATTGTGGTGGCGCAACCCTAGGCAACGGCAGCGCTTATCCGAGCTCGAGTCCAGATCCAATCCCTAAGGGATTCGGTCCGATTCTTGGGGGAGTTTGGTGGAGATGGATAAGGGGAAGATTTCCCCTCAATCAATTTGAGGAAACCGAGAGAGAGGCAAGTAGATTTCACGGCATCCGAATCAGAGAGGAACAGTGTCCCCGTCGTGAGCTTGGGGACGAAGCTGACAGGTGGTCTCCACTGTCAGTGAGAGTGAGCGCGAGGATACGGCTGGCAGGCCGGCATGGCAAGATGGGCCGGGCGGGCCGATGCGAGTGCGAGGGGGAGGCGAGGCTGAGGCAGGCCATGCGGGAGGAGAGAGAAGGGAGATGGGCCAGATTTGGCCCACTGGCTTAGAGGGATTTCTAAAAGGATTTTCTCATTTAAATATTTGCTGAAATGCACTTTCATTTGTTAAAAATACTTCACTTGCTTAATTAATTCCTAGAAAATTACAGGAGCTAAAGGATTAAGCAAAGTATTTAAGAAAATTTTATCTAGGCCCACTTTCTATTTGAAATTTTTCATGGATTGTTAATAACTCATTCCTTGCCATTTTAATTAATTCTAAAAATGTATTTTTCTCGGGATTTAAATATGTAATGAATTTTAGGGTGTTACAAACCTACCCCCATTAAACAGAATCTCGTCCAGAGATTCGGAAGATCAGGCGAAGAGGTGTGGGTGAGTAGACTTCAACTCATCTTCATGTTCCCAAGTTGCTTCCTCTTCCGAGTGCCTGCTCCACTGTACTTTACAAAATCTAATCACACGGCTTCGGGAGTTTCTCCCACTGGTCTCCAAGATACGGATTGGCTTCTCGACATAGGTCAAATCTTCATGGATTTCTATTAGCTCTGGATTGGCTTCCTCGGTAGGCACACGTAGACACTTCTTCAACTAGGACACATGGAAGACATCGTGCACACCTGCCAAGATGGGAGGCAACTCCAATTGATATGCAACTTCGCCTCTTTGACCCACTATCTTGTATGGTCCCACATAACGTGGTGCCAACTTTCCTTTAGTCTAAAATCGATGAACACCTCGGAGTGGCGTGACTCCAAGATACACGTAGTCACCCTCCTCAAAACTGAGGTCTCTCCTATGGTTATATGCATAACTCTTTTGACGGGATTGAGCCACTCGTAGATTCTCTTGTATAATCTTCACTTTCTCTTTAGCTTCCCTGAGAATGTCCATCCCATATACTTGCCGTTCTCCTGTTTGAACCCAAAGAAGCGGAGTGTGGCACTTCCTTCCATACAGCGCTTGAAAAGGGGCCATCTGAAGGCTTGCCTGGTAACTGTTATTGAAGGAGAATTTTGCTTTGGGTAAACTCTTGTCCCAACTTCCACCGAAGTCTATGGCACAAGCTCTCAACCTATCTTCTAAGCTCTGGTTGACTCGTTCGGTCTGGCCGTCAGTCTGAGGGTGATAGGTGGTTCTAAAGTTTAACCGTGTGCCCATCTCTTCCTGAAGTTTTTGCCAAAACTTAGAGGTAAACTGGCTCCCTCTATCTACCACTATCTTGCGTAGGACACCACGCAGACACACAATCCAGGCCATGTAAAGTTTTGCCAACCTACTACCAGAGTAGGTCGCCTTGACTTGTATAAAGTGAGCCACTTTGGTTAGTCGATCAACTACCACCCAAATGGAGTCATATCCTGACAAAGTTCTAGGCAATCCCGTGATGAAGTTCATCCCAACTTCTTCCCATTTCCATTCAGGAACCTTGGGAGGTTGCAATAGTCCTGTGGGCTTCTGGTGTTCGGCCTTCACACGCTAGCACACATCACAAACAGCAACATATTCGGCTATTTCCCTACGCATGCTAGCCCACCAAAATTTCTCCTTGAGATCTTGATTCATCTTTGTTCTACTAGGATGGATGGAGTATTGAGTACCATGGGCTTCATCCATGATCAGTTTCTTCAATTCCTCATTATCGAGCACGCAGATTTGTTCTCTGAATCACACATTACATTGTTCATCTTCTAAAAATCCACTGGCTTTGCCTTTTCTCATGTTCTTCTTGATCTCCAAGATGTCGGGGTCGTTGCTCTGAGCTTTTCTGACTTGGTCCACCAGGGTAGGCTGCTCCCCCAAAGCTACCACGTACCCTTGAGCAACTATTCCCAAGTTTAGCCGTTCAAACTCTATACATAACAAGGGTAACAGTTGAAACCCTGAGGCATTACAGTAACTTTTTCGGCTAAGGGCGTCGGCTACCACATTAGCTTTCCCTGGGTGATAATGGATTCCAATATCATAGTCCTTGATCAGCTCCAACCACCTCCATTACCGTAGGTTTAGATCTGGTTGGGTAAAGATATACTTCAGACTCTTGTGGTCTGTATAGACTTCACTGCGGTATCCAATGAGGTAATGTTTCCAAATCTTCAAAGCATGAACTACGGCTACTAACTCCAAGTCATGGGTAGGGTAGTTATTCTCCTGGGGCCGTAACTGCCATGAAGTATATGCCACAACCCTTCCTTCTTGCATCAACACACATCCCAAACCCTGTCGAGATGCATCAGAATAAACTTGGAAACCCTTCTTGGGATCTGGCATGATCAACTATGGTGCAGATAAAAGTCTTCTCTTCAATTCTTGAAAACTTTTCTCACACTCCGGGGCCCATGAAAACTTCACATCCTTCTAGAGTAGGCGGGTCATAGGCTTCACAATTCTAGAGAAGTTCTCTATGAAACTGCGCTAATATTTGGCCAATCCTAGGAAACTCCAAATTTCCGTGACTGTCTGTGGCTGCTTCCATTTGGTCACTGACTCTACATTAGTTGGGTCCATGGCAATCCCTCATGCTGAGACAGCATGCCCCAAAAACTTCACTTTCGGAAGCCAAAACTCACACTTGCTAAACTTTGCATATAGCTGATGCTTCTGTAAAGTTTCTAGCATGATACGGAGATGTTGCTCGTGCTCTTCTGTGGTCTTGGAATAGATGATAATATGATCAATGAAAACCACCACAAACTTATCAAAGTACTCCATAAACACCTTGTTCATAAGGTTCATGAAGAAAGCCAGGGCATCGGTCAGTGTCAGGCCATGGGCCCCAGGTACCTCATGGAAAGCCATATGGCCACTCAGATAGAGGATCGGCCTGATCATGTAATTAGGAATACAATAGCACTAGGCATATATTACCTTGCATGACAAGGGAAAGGGTAGAGACCTAGCTAGTTACGTTGTACTCCTGAAAGGAAATCCCTTGGTTGAGTTCGACTGGGATTCCCATCTTGTAACCTTGTCTCCTCAGTATATAAGGGGAGGCAAGGAGCCCCTAGGGCAAGAGAGATCATCAGATCAACATACACACAATCAACCTCAAAGGCAATACACAACAGCTGGAAGTAGGGTATTACTCACCTTGAGAGCCTGAATCAGGATATAAATTAGTCTTGTGTTCCTTTGCAATCCATCAAGTTTAGGTCTCACGAGTAGCCCCATATAATTATTGCCGATACAAAGCATCGACAGTTGGCGCGCCAGGTAGGGGCTTCATCAAGATCATCATCATCAAGCCTGATGTATCCAACCACCGGAGTCAACGGCGTCAAGTTCAACCCTAGACAAGTGATCAGCTTTGGGAGCCTCGACATCGTCGCTGACAAACTCGGCAACCTCACCCTGACTGACTCGGATTCGACCCGATCGGCCAGGAACCAGGCCGACTTCGCGCCAGTCGATTACTCAATGCTGCAACTGTCTTCGGCGACCTGTTGCGGCAATTTCCAAGACCTACGAGTCCAGGGACAACTCTTTTTCCCGGTGTTCGACTCGGACTCAGCCTTGAGTCAGCCGAAATCAGGCTAGGGGAGGAGGAGATCGTCAATCTCCCATTAGGACTCGGTAATGCTGCCAATATTTTCAATCTAACTCTGATGCGGCAGATCCAATCCCCTAGAATTTGACTCGGATACGGCCTAGAGCAACTCAAGATCGGATCTAGGGAGGTTGGAGTTGTGATCACACCCTTGAATTACTATGACTCCGACTCATAGTCGGACAGTAGCTTGGGAAGCTGCTCTCCGCCACGCGAAGTGTTCATGGCCCCAGGGCAAGACACGTGCCAACAACGCAACCAGCAGGAAGAGGAAGCCCGCCGACTTTGTGAGCAACAAGAGGAGGACGCACGACACTTGCAAACCAAGCGTGATGCTCGCAACGACAACTTGCGTAAGGTGGGGCAGACTGCTCAGCAAGAGATCCTCCAAACCCTAGTGGGCGACCACGATGTCTTTGTGACCCCATAGCAGAACGTCATGGCTGTTGCCGCACTATTAGACACCTTGCAGTTCGGGCCCGACCACCAGGCTACCCCAACTATTGCAAGGATCAAGGCTATGATCACTACTACAGCATGTCAACAACGACAGCAGTCTAGAGACACACTCATACCATCAAACAAGACGGCCTCAAATGCAGTGATCTCGTCCACCTCAGCACGATGCCAGGTAGCTGGCTCAAGTCAGCATCACTCAGAGTCCCACCTGTGGGTGCCATGGGCCCCGGGTACCTCATGACAAGCATATGGGCCACTCGGACAGAGGATGGCCTACCCTTGTAATTAGAGATATAGCTAGATTCGGCAGACTTCGCCTTGTATAGAAAGGAATATACAGTCCTAGTCGGGTGCGTTATATCTCTAAGGGGAGATCTTCTAGTCGTAATCCGATGGGGACTCCTACCTTGTAACCCTGTCCCCCAGTATATAAGGGGAGGCAGGGCGCCCCATGAGGGCAGGTTGAGTTGGTTCACCAGAATCACCACCACAAATCCTCAAAGGAATAACACCACAACTGGATGTAGGGTATTACCTCACATTGAGGGCCTGAACCAGTATAAAATCTTCCTGTGTTCCTTTGCAATCCACCGAGTTTACATCCACCGACTAGCCCCATATATTTATTGCCGGTGTAAAACATCGACAGTTGGCGCGCCAGGTAGGGGCTTCGGTGCGATCTACATCTACAAGCTCGATGGATCCAGCAACCGGAGTCGACGGCGGCAAACTCTCCCCCGGAGATACAATTGCATTCAGAAGCCTCGACTTCGCCGCCGACCAGATCGGCAATCTCACCTTGGCCGACACGGACCCGATCCAACCGGCTGAGGAACCAGCCGACTCCGCGCTAGTCGGCCCACACGACGCTGTGGCAATCTTCGACGACATGCTGCGGTGATCTCCTATACGCCCGAGCCCAGGGACAACTCTTCCTTTCAGTGTTCGACTTGGACTCGGTTTCGAGCCGGCCGAGATGGGGCCGAGAAGGGAAGAGATCGTCAATTTCCCGTTCGGACTCGGAGACGCCGCGGATATCTACAATCTACATCCGACGCGGCAAACCCGATCCCCTGGAGTTCGACTCGGATACGGCCCCGAGCCGCTCGAGATCGGATCTAGGGAGGTCGGAGTTACACTCATCCCCATCAACCATCCCGACTTCGACTCGAAGTCGGACTACGACTCTTAGTCGGACTACGACTCTAAGTCGGATAGCAGCTCGGCAAGCTTCTCTCCACCACGAGAAATCTTCATGGCATACAAAGGCTCTACTCCTACTCAGGAATCACGCCGACTACGCGAACAGCAAGAGGAGGAGGCCCGCCGACTGCGAGAACAGCAAGAGGAAGAAGCAAGACACCTGCGCGCCCGCAATGACGATCTGTGCAGAGCCGGGCAGACTACTCAGCAACAAGTCCTCCAAACCCGAGTCGGCGACCACGACGTCTTCGTCACACCCCAACAGAACATTGTGGCCGCTCTACTGGATACACTCCAGTTCAGACCTGATCACTAGGCCACCCCGATGATCGCAAGGATAAAAGCCATGCTTGCAGCCGCTGCATGTCAACAACACCAACAGTCGGGTGATACCCTCATACCGACCAACCGGTCAACATTCCCAACGGCAGTCTCATCTACCTCAAAGCGACGCCGAGCGGCTGGCTCCAGTCAGCTGCATACGGAGGCACGTCAGGCGTCACTCGGCAGCCCCAACGATAACCGGCGACGTCAAAGCAACCGTCGGGATGATCAGGACCTTCGAGGCCAACAACGACGTGATCTTCGGCAGGACATCAACGCTCGACACCGCGAACGAGAAGATGATGAGCAATGCCAACTGGAAGACGAGAATGAGCGTTTCGGCCTCCACCACGAGCGGTTTCGCCGCCGTAGTCGGGGTCGGAGTCCTCATGAAGATGAAGGAGTACCGGCCTTCACCCAGGAGCTACAACAGGCCGACTGGCCATCGGGTTTCAAGCCTACAGGAGTCGAAAAATACGACGGCAAGACCAATCCCGAGTCTTGGCTCACGGTCTATACTACAGCAATCCGAGCAGCTGAAGGAGATCACAAAGTCATGGCTAACTACCTCCCGGTCGCTTTAGCCGACTCAGCGAGGACATGGCTAACAGGACTTCCCAAGCAATCAATCAGCTCCTGGGGAGAACTCCAAGAACGCTTCATCGCAAACTTCCAGGGGACATACGAGAGGCCATCTTCCGAGTACGACTTATATCAGTTGCATCAAAGGAAGAACGAGTCTCTTCGTGACTTCATTAAGAGGTTTTCTGAGAAGAAGAACTCAATCCCTAACGTCAAGGATGAGGTCGTCGTCGCCGCCTTTCGAAAAGGGGTCAAAGACATCTCGTTCATCGACAAATTCACGCGGAAGCCTCCCAACTCTGTCAAGGCCCTATTCGACATGGCAAACAAGTACACCGACTCAGCCCACGCTGTTGCTGAGGCCCTTGAAGATAAAAAGGCATCCTGACAGAAGAAGCGGGAAGGCACCAACGACGCGGTCCCGACTAAAGCCGGGAATCGCAAACGCAAGTCAGACGGCTTCATTGTGGCAGTCGGTCACAATCGTCTTCGACTTTCAACAACTGAAGATTATCAGAACAACAAGTGACATGCTCGGGGGCTCACAAGCTCAAACGCAAGGATGGCATCCCCACTCCGAAATACCGAACAGCTAAGTCGCTTCCTGATAAATATTTCTTCACTCGGCTTTACCAATGCCGCAGCCGCTTACACCTAATAGGTGCACAAGCTGCACTCTTCTCTGTTTTTGCTCTTAAATGATTGCAAAAGTACTCGAGTAGCATAAATCCTGATCCGTGAAACTTTGCTCCATGAAAGACGAACTCAAGTCACCCAAAACGCGTGTCTGGGAAAGAGCCATGAGCCAACTCCCGACGCTAGGGGCTATGACTAGTCGGGCAGAGTGCTTAAACGTAAGGGGTCAACTACTTGGGGAAATTAATATCAATAAGAGGAAGAACATGAATTTACATATATTGTAAAATACATTTTATTCGGATGATTGTTTTCATCATCAGATGCTACTCATCCGATATCTTTATATTGCAGGCCCAGCTCCGGATACGCGTGACAGGAACTCAGGGCTGCGAGCCTATCTCCTACGCTCGGGGGCTAGACAAGTCTGCCAAAATACACTCGGGATGCTCCATGAGGGCTACTTACCGAGTACGTGCGCCAGTCGGGATGTCATCTTCCTCGGCTACGCTCCATGTGAGCTGACAACCGACTTCCGGCACTAGTCGGGGGTCGTATATCACTCGGCTGGGTGAGGTACGCCCCATGAGGGTCACTAGCCGAATCCTATGCTAATGCAAGGTTCGGGTACCTCGCTTGGCCATAACTCTGTTGGGTAGGGTATGCCCCATGAGGGTCGCTAGCCGAATCCTATGCTAATGCAAGGTTCGGCTACCCTGCTCGGCTCTCCTGAAGTCAGAGAAGACTTACATCGTCAAAGCGCATCCGGAGTTCTCATGCACTGCGTCACACCTGAGGAGGGCAAGCAGATCCTGCAACACACCTGCTCGGGCACCTGTGGCAACCAGGCTGCATCCAGAACATAAGTCGGAAAGGCTTGCGAATAAGGATTTCTCTGGCTGATTGCGGTTACCGATACCAAAAAACTCATCCTGACATGCGATGGATGATACTTCTATAGAGCTATGCTGGATAGGTCGGCTCAGGCTGGCTTATTTGGTAGCAGCCACCAAGATATGAGTTCCTACAGTAGCATGCTCCATGTGGGCCGCCCGTAGGCTGAGTTGAAATTATAGCGCTGGTGCTACCCACAGGAACCGATGAGGTAAACAGATATGCTTCATGAAAGCCTTATTGCTAAACATATATGTTTGGGTATCTGTTTTATCCACCAGGTCTCGAGGATATATCCTTACAAGGATCACAAGCTGGTCTTCATTAAAATTGGGGATGCAGGTATCTTTCTCGGGTACACCTGACCACGCCGTGGATTTATTTTCATAAAGTGGTACTTGGCCTACATGCGTGGCCACCAGTTGCCATGAGTAACATTATTCCAGCCGACATGACGCTGAAGAGTCTAACTTTCGAGTAGTGCACTACTCGGGAGAGACTATAAATTTCTCATTCCCGCTGACATGATGCGGAGGAGTCTAACTTCCGGGTGGGACGCCACTCGGGAAAGACTATAAACCTCTTTTCCGGCTGACATGAAGCTGAAGAGTCCCATATACAAGTAACATCTTACTCGACAAGACTATAAATCATATTCCGGTTGACATGATACCGAAGAGTCTCATATACCAGTAGTATACTACTCGGGAAAGATTACCAGGTTAAAGATCTTTGACTTTATGGTTAATTGTCTTCACAATTAAGCACAAAGTTGGGGGCTACACCTAATAGGTGCGCCTATTCGGCGCACACTATTCCAACATCTACATGGAGCCCTTCATAGCCTCACTGCCAGCTGACATGAAGCAGGACTCAGGAGAAGCAGCACTCAGACAAAGAGCACTCGGGAGCAATGCACTCGGGAAGACTTCACCGTGGAGGATGAGCACTTGGCATCAGCTGTGACTCAACTATGAAGGTCTCGGGGGCTACTGTGGGTGCCATGGGCCCCGGGTACCTCATGACAAGCATATGGGCCACTCGGACAGAGGATGGGCCTAGCCCTGTAATTAGAGATATAGCTAGATTCGGTAGACTTCGCCTTGTATAGAAAGGAATATACAGTCCTAGTCGGGTGCATTATATCTCTAAGGGGAGATCTCCTAGTCGTAATCCGATGGGGACTCCTACCTTGTAACCCTGCCCCCCAGTATATAAGGGGAGGCAGGGCGCCCCATGAGGGCAGGTTGAGTTGGTTCACCAGAATCACCACCACAAATCCTCAAAGGAATAACACCACAACTGGACGTAGGGTATTACCTCACATTGAGGGCCTGAACCAGTATAAAATCTTCCTGTGTTCCTTTGCAATCCACCGAGTTTACATCCGCCGACTAGCCCCATATATTTATTGCCGGTGTAAAACATCGACACCACCATACGTCTCTCGGCAACCAAAACAACGACCGACGGTGAGATCATCACGAGGAGTGCCATGACAACCAGGATGCCCGAGGACGACTACAGCGAGATCTCTGTCAGGACATGAATGCCCAGTGCCAGGAACATGAGGAGGATGAATGCCACCGATTCAAAGATGAGCATGAGCCTTCGGCCTCCACCACGAGCGGTTTGTACATAAGGACATTACAGGTTCAGCCGATATGATCTTTACGTATATCTTGGGGCTAATATGCCTTGCTAGAGGCCGCTATTAACAGGGTGACCAGAAAGGCGTTTCTGGGTCGTGACAAAATATACGTGAACCTACAGGGTCACACACTTAATGGGTTGAAACACTTATTCGAATGTGATTCGATTATGGGCTCGATTCGGATAGAGATCCGAGTAGACTCTTACTGGGCCTCAGTCCACGAGGCCCGAGTAAGGTGGTCTATATATAGGGAGGCGAGGGGCTGAGGAGTTTCACGTGTGTTTTCTGTTAGCCTCGAGCAAAACCCTAGCCGCCACCTTCCGAGCCAAACCCTAGCTGCTCACGAGTGCTAGTACACTCGCGATCGGTGTTTCAGCCCCGGACGTGTGGATACCCGTAGAGGCGCTGCTCGTTGCGGCGTTGATCGGCCGGAGATCGACTACTTCCACTACTACCTCGACGCGCGCGTGGTTGGACCGGCTTCTCCAACTCTTCCTCCGCTGCACTGCGCGTCTAGTGGTAACGATCCATGATCCCTTCTTTCGCATGATGTCCTGGTGTGCGCGGTAGAAATTTTTATTTTTGCTATCGTAGCCTACGCGTACTCCTTCAAGGTCATCATGGCCGCCTTCCACAAGGAAGTCAAGGACACCCCCGTTCATTGCTAAGTTCACTCGGAAGCCTCCAAGTTTTGTCAAAGCTCTATTCGATATGGCAAACAAATATGCTAACCCGGCTGACGTCGTTGCTAAGGCCCTGGATGACAAGAAGGAGCCTTGATAGAAGGAGCGGAAGGACAATGACGATGCGCCCCTGACTAAGTTTGGCAATCGCAAGCACAAGTCGGACAACGTTGTGGCGGCTGTTGAGTGCAGCCGACCGCGACCCTCGAGGACGGATGAATACCAGAAGGTTATGAACAGTCCATGCCTTTTCCACCCAAAGGGGAAGCATGCGGCTAAAACTGCTTCATGCACAAGAAGTTTGCTTCCAAGCAGACATCAATGTCTGGCGACAACAAGGACAATGACAAGCCAAACTCGGGTGCAGCCGGTGACTATCAAGATCCCAAGGCTGAGCTCAACCACATCTTTGGAGGGCCATCTGCATACGAATCCAAGTGAAAACAGAAGCTAACAGCCTGAGAGGTCAACTCGATCTCATCAGACGCCCCTCAATACCTGCGTTGGTCTAAGACGGCAATCACTTTTGACCACGTGGATCACCTTGACCGAGTAACTCATCCAGGACGTTATCCACTTGTCCTAGATTCGGTCATCAGAAGCGTCAAATTGAAGAAAGTTCTAATCGATGGCGGAAGCGATCTCAACATCTTGTTTGCCAAGACACTCGACGAGATGAAAATCCCTCAATCTGAGCTGTGTCCGAGTATAGGTCCCTTCCACGGGGTAATCCCCGGCCTTTCTTCTACTCCATTCGGACAGATCACTCTGCTAATTACTTTTGGCACGCGGGAGAACTTCTGCACCAAGAACATCTGCTTCGAGGTTGCCGACTTCGAGACCGCGTACCACGCCATACTCAGACGACCTTTCACTAGCCAAATTCATGGTAGTGCCCCATTATACATAATGGTGCTGAAGATGCTAGGGCCAGTAGGAGTGCTTTCCTTGCGTAGCGATGTCAAGCAAGCCATCACCTGTGACAAGGAGAGTTGCGAGTTGGCCTAGTCTCACGAAGTGGCAGTCGGACAAAACAATATCTGACTGGTTGCAACAACTACAAGCGAGGATGATCAAGTTCCAGCAAAGAAAGTAGCCATGTCAGGAATTTCAGTGGATTCAGAGAGAAAGAAGATCCCCTGGACCCTTCCGACCCCACCAAGACTGCTCTTGTCGAGATCGTACTCGCCGGACTCGACCCAAAATAGGAATGCGCGCTCGTCATGTTCCTCTAGGCGAACAGGGATATATTTGCTTGGAAACCTTCCGACATGCCTAGTGTACCAAGGGAGGTGATCAAGTATTCCCACAACATCAAGCCGGGTGCCAAACCAATCAAAGAACAACTACGGCGCTTTGCATAAGAACGCAAAGATGATATTCGGGAAGAGATAACAAAACTCCTTGCAGCCGGGTTTATCAAGGAAGTCTATCACCCGGATTGGCTGGCAAACCCAGTACTGGTCTGGAAGAAGAATGGTAAATGGCAGATATGCGTCGACTAAACCGACTTAAACAAAGTGTGTCCCAAGGATCCATTTGGTCTACCCAGGATAGATAAGGTAGTCAATTCAACCACGGGATGTGAATTACTCAGTTTTCTCGACTGTTACTCGAGATACCATCAAATCAGCCTAAAGGAGGAGGACTGCATGAAGACTTCTTTCATCACGCCATTCGGATCATACTGCTATGTCACTATGCCGTTCAGGTTGAAAAACGCTGGCGCAACGTATCAACGTGCTATCCAACAGTGTCTTCACAATCAACTCGGGTGCAACGTGGAGGCATATGTCGATGACGTGATGATCAAGACTAAAGTCAAGGAGGACCTCATGGCTAACTTACAACAAACTTTCCAAAGCCTTCGGAGATTCAAGATGAAGTTGAACCTGGAAAAGTGTGTCTTCGGAAAATTACTCGGCCTCATCGTATCACAACGGGGCATCGAAGCAAATCCAGAGAAAATCAACGCTATCATAAACATGGCACTCCCAACTAGCCAGAAGGATGTACAGAAGCTGATTGGCTACGTGGCGGCACTCAGCCAATTCATTTCCCGACTGGGCGAACGGGGCATGCCCTTTTTTAAATTACTAAAGAAAATTAACAACTTTCAATGGACGCCAGAAGCCCAACAAGCCTTTGAAGACTTCAAGAAGGTCCTCACATCACCACTCATGTTGGCATCACCAATGCCCTAGGAACCACTCATGTTATACCTAGCGACAACCACTCAGGTAGTTAGCACAGTGCTGGTCGTTGAGCGAGCAGAGCCAGGACACATACAAAAAGTTCAAAAACTAGTTTACTTTGTCAGCGAAGTCCTATGCGAATCCAAGATGAGATATCCCCAAGTCCAGAAGCTGCTATATGGCTTGCTCATAACTGTCTAGAAGTTGGTGCACTATTATCAGTCGCATCAAGTAACAATCGTCACATCGTATAAACTCGAGGACGTCCTACACAATCGCGAGGCCACTGGCAGAATCGCTAAATGGGCTCTCGAGTTGATGGTGTTTGATATTGCTTTTCAACCTCGAACAGCGATCAAGTCGCAAGCACTTGTCGACTTCGTAACTGAGTGGACAGAGGTTCAGATGGCTACATCAACAGACAAGCTAGAATACTAGACGATGTACTTCGACGGTTCTCTACGGATCGCCGGAGCAAGGGCTGGCATTGTCCTGACGTCACCCACTGGAGAAAAACTGAAATATGTCCTCCAGATACACTTTCCAGCATCCCACAACATTGCCGAGTATGAGGCACTCATCCATGGGCTCCGCATCGCCATATCACTCGGCATCTGCCGACTGGTAGTACATGGGGATTCTCATCTTGTGGTGAACCAAGTCACGAAATACTGGATGTGTTTGAACGACAACATGGCAGCATACTGTTAGGAGGTACGGAAGCTGGAAAACAAGTTCGACGGGCTGGAGATTACACATGTGCTACACCAATACAACGAAGCCGCAGACGAGCTAGCCAATATGGGATCCAAGCGAGAAGTGGTCCCAACTGGGATTTTTGTCGAGCACTTATTGGAGCCTTCAGTCAAAAAGAAGCTAGTACTCGAGCAGTCGGGGACTGAACCTACCTCGGTAACAAATGAAGTACTAATCATCTCTCAAGATTGGCGGACACCAATCATCAGGTTCCTCCTAGAAGACGAGCTCCCAGAAGATCGCAGTGAAGCCGAGCGGATCAAACGTCAAAGCAAATGTTTCCTTGTAGTCGGAGAAGATCTCCATCATCGAAGCGCTTTCGGAGTCCTCATGCGCTACGTCACACCCGAGGAGGGCAAGCAGATTCTGCAATCCATCGACTTTGGCATCTATGGCAACCATGCTGCATCAAGGACGTTAGTCGGAAAGGATTACAGACAGATTTTTTTGGCCGACTACAGTTACAGACACTAAAGACATAGTTTGGACGTGCGAGGGATGCCAGTTCTTTGCCCGGCAAACACATTTTCCAGCTCAAGCACTACAAACAATTCCAATCTCTTGGCCTTACACAGTTTGGGGGCTTGACATGGTCGGGCCGTTCAAAAAAGCGCTAGGAGGGTTCACACACTTGTTTGTCACAGTGGATAAATTCACAGAGTGGATCGAAGCAAAGCCCATTGCTGCTATCACAGCAGCAAGGGCAAAAGACTTCATCATGAGTATCATATATCGATTTGGAGTTCCCAACTACATCATAACAGACAACGGCACTCAGTTCACTAGTGGCATTTTTCAAGATTTCTGTGATGACTTTGGCATCAAGATCTGTTATGTTTCTGTGGCACACCCACGGAGGAATGGGCAGGTCGAGCATGCAAACGGTATGGTCTTATAGGGTATCAAGACTAGGGTGTTTGATCGACTACAACCATATGTGGGGTGGTGGGTGCAAGAGCTTCCATCCGTTCTCTGGTTTTTTAAGAACCACGGTTAGTCAAGCTACAGGGCAATCCCCTTTCTTTCTTGTCTACAATGCTGAGCTATGTTACCAACCGAATTGGAGTTCGGCTCACCGCGAGTTCGAGCACACTCAGAAGTACAATCAACCAAAGACCGACTGGTCGAGCTTGACCAGTTGGAAGAAGCAAGGGACATCACAACTATCCAGTTGGCAAGGTATCTTCAAGGCCTGCGTCGTTATTACAATCGTAATGTTTGTGACTGCGCCTTTTTGGTGGGAGATCTCGTTCTGAGAAAAATCCAAACCACCAAAGATAGGCATAAATTATGTCCATTATGGGAGGGGTCATTCATTATCACTGAGGTGATACATCCGGGTGCCTACCGACTAAAGACAGAAGAAGGCATCCTAGTCAATAACTCATGGAACATAGAACAGCTACATCCTTTCTATACCTGAGTTTTGTACTTCTTTTATATATATAAATAAAGTTTTTTACTCTGACTCACTATGCCGCTTGTTTCAACTGAGTAGTGAGTCGGGGGCTACATGATGATACATGTCCTCTGTTGTTCATGTAGTTTGATCTTGTTTTATCTAAGTTATGAAGTTTTATAACGATTATGCTAAGTTTTCCCGAGTATAGTTCTATGAAGTAAATGCTTTTTAAAGTTAATTTCAAACCACTCAGCATAAATTGGCTGGTCCGGTAAAACTAATGATGGCTAAAATAAAACAAGAACTCGGCACGATGCAAACAACAAACATCAAAAGCATTTACAATATTTAATATTGTTCTGTTAGACACCGACCACTTAAAAGTTCATGTTTACATGGGTAGATCCTTGGCAATGGCCTCAGCAGTAGGCCTAACCTGGCTAATCAACTCCAATCCCTCCTCTAGGGTAGTGCCTTCAGCAAAGCCTTCTCCGATGGCCTCAATGTCTACCCGAGGGTAGAGAGACTTCGTCATGGCCAATGCCTGGGCGATCCCCACAGCGACACGCTCAGATGAGTATTTCTTCAGGAGTGCAGGGGCTTCTTCAAGATGCTGCACCACCTGGGAGATGGAACAGGAGCTGGGCCCGGCCAGGATTGGCTGCATGATATCTAATAAAGTTTTCACGGAGTCAACTATGACATTCCGCGACTCCTTTATCACCTTAATTTCTTCAGCAAAGGCGCCGAATTGGATCTGTGAATTGGCTTTGAAGGCTGCTCACACACAAGAGGCATCAGCAAATCTGGATATCTAGTCGGACAGAGTACCAGAGCAGATATGAAGCTTACTTGCATACTCGGTGTCCACTTTGCATTCGCCTTTTTGAGCTCCTCTAGCTCCTTTTTCAGGTGTTCAATTTCCAGGGACTGATTGTTTAGGTTTGTCTCAAGAGCAACAGCTAAATAGAGTCAAAGATCAGCAATACGGAAAGATTTTTCTAGAGTTACTTGGGCAAAAGGGAAATATACCTCTGATGGTCCCTGTCTATGCCCAGTTCTCGTCCCTAAGATTATTCACTAAATCCTTCAACTACTCCTCCCTCTCCTTTCTAGATTTCTCCAAATTGCCTTTGGCAATCTGGAGCTGGTGGAGTTGAGTGAGCTGAGGGGCAAGTTGGGATAAAACTTTTGCCCATTTTCCTCAGGATCGATCAAGCCACTTGCTGCACAAGATACGTTGGAGTCATACAACACAAGCAACGATGGCCAAAAAAATTCTGAGGAGTTCAGATCAGCAAACACAATCAGATGGATTATATACTGGTGAGATGCCCGTGGGCTAGTGCCTTGTGATGAGCGATTGACAACACAGTGTGCGTGTGACGTGTCTCTTGGCAGGCTGTGGTTGCAGGTGACAGGTGGAGAAACTAATCATACGCGATCTGTGAAGAACGGGGATAGGATGCCATGCTGCATGAACCGCGGGGCGGTGAAGGGGTCGTTCGACGCTCGCGTTCGAGGGGACAGAGATTGTGCGGTGTCACGTCTACTGTATCTGGCTACACAGCGGGAGGACGTCGGTGGACGGTTTCTTGTTGAGCCACAAAAACCAAAGGACGTACCGGGACGCTCGTGCGGCGGGCGTGGCCGGAGATGGAAATTTCTGGGCGATCGCGATATGATTTCGGATGGTCGTGCGGCGACATCCGCAGGATCACATCGTGGAGATGGAGGATCGCGAAACATCGCGGAATTTGCCATGGAGCGTGATTGATTGGATATGATTATTCATGCCATTACGTGTCGTTTACGTCGCGTAATGACAGTCTTGTAATTTTAGGTGGCCACCTTTTTGGAGATATAAATATGTGGCACCTAGGGTTGAGATTGTGTGGGGGCTTTTGGGGATTTTTGGGGCGAGATACTGTTCGCGTGAACAGTACCCGTGCCTAGGTTCCAAGGAACACACCTTCTCTCTCGATCTAGCCTAGGTCTTCAAGTCTAGGGAGAGATTTTTATTGATCTCTCCAATCAAGAGAGGGAGGACGATTGGGCGGAGGCTAGATGCAATCTTGTAGAACATTCACTCGGTTTAATCATTCGTATTCGTGAATTGTTTCTATGTGTGCATCTCGTCTGTTTCTGTTTCTGCTGGCAAGGGAACAAATCATCTAGGTAACCTGCCAGGGGGTTGCGCTGAGGGTGCTGCTGCCGCTCTTTCTGTGCGACGTGCAGGGAGCACGGAGGGGGGCTTCAATCCTCGCGGGTCCCGCTGCTGTATGGCCTGCAGCATCTCATTGGTCGCCCAAGATGCATAAGGAGAAGGGTACCTGCTGCTGTGGTTACTGCTCGTTAAATTTTCTTCTCACAATTTTTCATTGTTTGGTTGGCTATTGTTCTGTTCTTCCTTCTCCCAATTGGTTTTTATCTGAAATTTCTCTCGAATTACTTTCGTGAATTTCGTGAAGGCTCCCATTCACCCCCCCCCTCTGGTCGCTTTTCGAGTCTTACAATTGGGTATTCAGAGCAGGTTTTAGGTTTTCTATATCTTAATCGGTGCTGAAAACTCATGGCGACCAGCGAGAAATTTGATACTCGCGCTCCGTTCTTCGATGGCCACACGGATTATGACTACTGGAATTCGCGCATGACAAACTATCTCAAAGGCAAGTCGCTGAAGCTATGGAAATATCACACAGAATGATACATATGTGATTCCAGCTCAGGATCCGACTGAAGCCGCTGAGATCGAGCTTTTTGGAAACAAATCATCGCGCTGTTGCTATTTTGCAGTCTTCAATTTGCAAATCTGAATATGATCGGGTTTCCAGTGAAGAGCTCGCTTACAAGATTTGGGATAAACTTAAAAAAATATCATGAGGGCTCCAACACTTGTGAAAAACCAAAAATTTGAGATTTATCGAAAAGAGTTTGATGCCTTTTGCCAGTTGCCTGGTGAGTCCGTCGATGACATGTTTGCTCGATTTCAAGTGATTGTGAATAAGATGAGAGCTTTGAATAATAATATGGCCTTATGATATCATACGAGGGCTCTCAGATTGTTGCATTCACTTACTGACGAGTGGGAGATGAAAGTTGAAGCGATCACTGAATCTGCTGGTTACGATACTCTTACTACTGATCAGCTTTACAGTAAACTCAAACAAAGGAAATTGAAATCATCTCTAAACGCAAATTGAAAAATCCCACAGCTGCCTCTTCTTCTGATATTCCGATGGCTTTGATTTCTGGGAATAAGACTAACACTAATGCTAATCCAAATGTTCCCAGTTTTGCGTTGTCTTCTTTGTGCCATGTTGCAGATGAGGAGTTGGAGGTGCTGGACGATGATCAGCTTGTACTGCTCTCCAACAAGTTCAAGCGCGTATACGAGAAACAGGCGAAATAGAAGACGGGCCGATGGATGCTTCAACTGTGGTGAGCGAGGCCACTTCGCTGCTGACTGCCCAAACAAAGTGAGATTCTTTTGAGCAGGGCAACAGTTCCAGGCGTCAGGAGCAGTACAAGGAAAAGAAGAAGAAGAAGGACAAGCGTTGGAAGAAAGGCAGTCAAAAACACTCTGACAAGCAGGTTGCTAAGGCGGCACATGTCTTTTTCTCTTCTCTTGGTAATTTTGTTTCAGAGGGCTCGTCGGACTCCAGCGATTCAGACGCTGAGGACGAGGCGCCCAAGAAGAAGACGGACGGACTTTGCTTCATCGCCGACGCTAATGTTGATGGTGGGATTTGCACGATGGCTTTGGAGGATGATGCAGCGACTGACAACAACAACAATGACAAATCTTCTGATGATGAGGTAGAAACTCCCGCAGAACAAAAAATTGCAGAATTAACTAAAATTGTTCATAAGCATAATAAAGTTTCGGCAAAACTTAAGACTGAATATGATAAACTTTGTGCTGAGTTAGCTGCTTTTAAAAATGCTGTATCTACTCCTGCTGAACCTGCTGAATGTGAAGAATGCTCAATTCATATGATTTCGATTTCAGAGTTGCAAACCAAATATGCTTCTATTGTTGATGTCGGACCCGGGTTTGACCCCGAACCCTATGTGTGTACCGTGCTAGTCCCACGATCAATTGCTAGCACACACATTCAACATTGGCATCATAATCCATACATCACAGGTCCAGCTCACAGCGGACCAAACATAAGTCGTACAAGAGTCTAGACTTTAGCGGTTACATAGAGGCCGACCGGCCAAATAGAACAGCAAATTAACAAAGAGTTCAACAGCGGAAACAAGATAATAGAGGCATCAAAAACCAGCAAGTATGCCTCTGCCCGCCCACAGGCAACCAACCGGTAAGCCCTAGTAAGCACCGTCGTCGTCGTCTCCAAAACCCGCTGCATAGAAGTACCCGATTGTCGGGTCCTCCCCAACCATCTCTAAAAAAAAGAAGTCACACAAGCGTGTGTGAGTACAATACGTACTCCGCAAGACTTATAGTGTTTGCAATGGTATTCCATAATATGCGAAGGTAAACAAGGAATGGTTCAGGTCCTGCAGTTTGCATAATTCATAATATACATAGCGAAAAACATTGCGGTTTTGTAACGAAATTTTTGTAAAACAAGCTAGCACAGCAAATAAGTATATAAGCATCAACCCCCAAGCGTTTCCAACCATATGGGCTCCCTGCCATGCCAGCCAACAGTGGCAACACGCTGCCACAACCATCCCAGCGAACTCCCCGTTCGCACCAAGATCTTTCCCCAAAACAGTTCCCAAAAATTAAACTACTACGGTGGAGAATTTCCCAAGTCGTCCATAACCGAGGACACGGCTATTCGAATAGTTTTAACTCTCGAGAGTGTGTACAACTGTACCCACATGACAAGGATAACATGAGCTACCACACAGGAGGCTCACACCATCAATGACAAAGCCTTTCCACCGTTGACCTAGCAATATCCCGCGCTTATGATCCATCCCTAGGGAGTTGGGAGGCCTCCCAAAATCCCCAAGGCTCGTACAATGTGCTGGTCACCCTTGAACAATAATCAAGGTACCTTCGAGCTATGGACAACAACCATACCCCGCACTATCCCAATGTCAACAAAAATGACCTACTACTACCACCGGCGGGTCTATTGCTAGGTATCAACAATATACTAAGCTAGGAACTCCCCATCAGAGCCACATGTGGTTTGCACTGTGCTTCTTGGTTCTAGCTACACCATAGAATCGGTCCTTAGTGACCCGGGCGAGACAACCACCTAATCGATACCACAACAAGGCACCGAACACTACATCCACTCGCCCAAGTCCAAAAGCTTGTTTTCAGTTTTTGTTTTCCACCAAGAGCACAGGGGAAGAATACCCACTGTTCATTTCCATAATTTCGCAAATGCTTCTTTTTCTCAACATCCCAAAATCAAGTAACAAGTAGCCTTGATTAAAAAAAAGCAAACTAAGCATACCTATTGACATCTTCCCAACCACATGAACCCAAATTTTCAGTGGCAACATAAGTGACAAGGAATTCATGATACTCAAGTAACAAGGATAGGGCATATGCAACAAGAGGTTAACTACCCAAGAATCCCACACATTTTCAAGTAAAACATCGCATGCATAATAGTTTGCAATCAATATAGTTTGTAAGTTTGAAATATAGGAGCAATTGATCAAGGGGGTGCTTGCCTTGTTCCTGGACTTCTTGGAACTCTTCTGATCCTTCCACAACCGGGTCAACGACATCGTGTTCTACGAGAATGCCAAACGAATGCAATGAAAACAACGGCAAAATTTAACAGTACAGGAAGTACGAATATTTTTGCAGAATATGCAAGTGCATGATTTTGGATGAATTTAGGAAAAAGAATCGCTTGAATCCGAGTTTGTATGAGGGAGATACGGCTAAACGAAGTCTGCTCTGTCCTAAAATCGAAAATAAATGAGAAACAGCGTTTTCGCTCGACCGAACAGCAGAAACGGCTGAAAACATTCTACCGACTTAACGGGTGGTCTATTTGAGACGTTTTCGGTTCTAGGGCATTTTTATGGTACGAAACCTACATGTGTGCTGCTGTGAACCTAAGGACAACTCCCAAAAGTGGATATTCTCCAACTCGCTAGGACATTAGTCACACACGCTCACACGTCACTAAAACGGCCTAACACGTGAAGTCCACCGGGCGTGAAGTTTTAACCTAAGGCATTTGGGGGCGTGGAGGGTTTCTAGGGCCTAGGAGTCACTGGATGTACAAGTGTAACCTATGGGAAGGCTTCGGTAGCGGCGAACGCCTTGGTCCAAAAACGATGTCTTCGTACGCGCAAACTACACGTCTTCGCTCGTTAACGATGACCGACAAAAACAGGAAAACGACAGCAGCTGCTCTACTCGTGGTTTTATCCCGTTCTAAAGCTAGTGAGGCCAACCTGGCTTGCTTGGGGCTGATGGGGTGGCTGCTACTCACTCAAACACAAGCGCACCTAAGGTGCTCGGTGAAGGCCAAGCTAATGCACGGCTTGTCTACCTCTGTCCTCTCATGCCCGAGTGCATGGCTAGCGCATGCAGGGCACGAGGAAGCTCTAGGGGTCCTGCATGCAATATCGAAGGGCTCTACCACAAGCGGCCATGCTCCGATTGAGCCTCATCCACACATATGGCCACGGTGGTGATGCTTGGGCGGATGGCAAGGAATGGCATGACAGGCCAAGCCAAGGACGTGGGGAGAACAAGTGGTCTCCCAGGAATAAAAAGGAGGTACATGCAGAAACAGAAGCTCACCGAGGAGTGCAGGCGGTAGGGAGCAATGTTGAGGCGGTGATCGGCTCGGCAAAAGGGTTGCTCGCGATGGAGGCTGCAGTCAAGCACTGTGATGAGTTCAAAGAGTGAATGGAAGATGGTGATACCGCCAGGACAGCGCTAACTCACCAGGGCGCAGATTAGCGGCTGCAGGGTCACGGCGGCACCCGGTCGGCGTTGCAAAAGACGATGAGGCTGCGGTGGTGCTTGCTGCTTGCCGAGGGCGAAAACGGAGTTAGGTCGAGCAAGAACGCGTGGCGACACAGCTGAGACAAGGTAAAACTCACCGGAGCTCTCAGACGAAAAGCGTGTGCTCGCCGGCGCCGTGGGCGGCACCTCACGTCCTCAGCGAACCAAGGGACAATCCTTTGGGTTCTTGGCAGGTGAGAAAGAGGGCGAGCTGGGGAGGCAGGAGGGCATAGGCTTGGTTAAAAGGAAGGCAGGGAAGGAGAGGAGAGGGGAGGGGCGCTGCTCTGCTCCACGGTCTCGCGAAGGCGTGTGCACGGGCAAGCGTGCAGCAGACAGATGGGACAGGGCAGGGCGCTGCTGAGGTTGTCGGGGTATCTCGCGAGGTCCCAAGGCGGCTCTGCCTCTCCCTCTCACGTGGTCTAGGGCGCGCAGAGGAAGCCACCTGGCCGAGCCGCACGGGCGGAGAGAGATCCTGGCGTGATCTCGTTTGGACGATGGAGGACAGGGCACAGCCGATAGCATCACGTATCAACGATTCACGCCTAAGGACTATCTCAGGGTTGACACCGAAACCAATCGGCCGATACAGATTGATACAAACCGATGATGTTATAAGTGAGAAGCAAACCGGCCGATTGCCGATAGTATTCGCATACATGAGCATCGGCTAGAAGCCGATGACAACATAGGCGGAGTAAAAAGCCAGCTGACTGGCGCGGGCTCGCGAGAGAGGGCGCGGGCGCGAGCTCGGGAGAGAGGGAGCGCGGGCGCGGGCTCGCGAGAAAGGGCACGGACTCGAGAGAGAGAAACAGGCGAGGGCGTGGGCGCGGCAAGGGGCGCGGCGCGAGGTCCGATCGGGAGGCGGCTGGTCCGATCGGGAGGCGGCTGGTCCGATGGGGAGCATTCGGACCGTCCAATCCCCAAGAGGATGGTCCGATAGGGGCAGCATGCTACCAACCGAAAGAAACTTCGGGGCAAGGCTGGGTTTTTTTCATGCATGAAAGATGATATGAAGAGCATGCAGATGGAAAAACGGTTTTATGCACCAAGATCAAAAGTGGGCTGTTACAAAACCTACCCCCCTTAAAATGAATCTCGTCCCCGAGATTCGGCCGGCTCGGTGAAGAGATAGGGAAACTCGCTTCGAAGACGGTCTTCACGCTCCCAGGTTGCCTCATCCACTGTGTGGTTACTCCACTGTACTTTGCACATCTTGATTGTCTTGTTCCTTGTCCGCCGCTCAGCTTCTTCTATTATGCGGATTGGGTGCTCTTTGTACGTGAGGTCTTGTTGTAGTTCGATGCTTCCTACCGGCGCAACCTCAGTGGGCACTCTGAGGCACTTCTTTAACTGTGATACATGGAAGACATTGTGCACTTCAGATAGCTCGGTGGCAGGTCCAACCTATAGGCCACTTCTCCTACTCTTGCAAGCACCCTATACGGTCCAACGTACCGTGGTGCTAATTTTCCCTTGACTTGAAACCTGTGGGTACCTCGGAGCGGCGTCACTTTGAGATATACGAAGTCATTAGGTCTGAACTTCAGCTCACGTCTCCTTTGGTTAGCATAGCTCTTTTGTCTTGATTGGGCCTCCTTCAATCTTTCTCTAATCAACCGAACTTGCTCTTCCGCTTCATTGATCGAAGCTGGGCCAAAAACGTGTCTCTCACCAACTTGTGACCAGTTTAGAGGTGTCCTACATTTCCTCCCATAGAGAGCCTCGAATGGTGACATTTGTAGGCTTGCTTGGTAGCTGTTGTTGTAAGAAAACTCAGCATATGGCAAGCAATTTTCCCAGCTTGGTCCATGGGACAGCACACACGCTCTTAACATGTCCTCTAGAATTTGGTTCACCCTCTCAGTTTGTCCTCCAGTTTGCGGTGATAAGCAGTGCTAAAAGCTAGGTTGGTTCCCATTGCTTGCTGCAACCGTTTCCAAAAATGTGAGATGAACTGGGCACCTCGGTCCGAAACTATCCGTTTTGGCACACCATGCAAGCAAACAATCCGAGAGAAATACAATTCAGCTAGCTTGGTTCCTTTGTCAGTGGTTTTCACGGGTATAAAGTGTGCTACCTTTGTCAACCGATCCACTACAACCCATATTGAATCATTGCCTCGCTGTGACCTTGGCAAACCAGTGATGAAATCCATTCCAACTTCGTCCCATTTCCATTCCGGGATTTGTAATGGCTGTAGTAGGCCGGCTGGCCTTTGGTGCTCAGCCTTCACTCGCTGACACACATCACAGAGCGCCACGTATTCAGCTACATCACGCTTCATGCTTGCCCACCAAAAATCCTTCCTTAAATCTTGATACATCTTGGTACTACCGGGATGGATTGAGTACAATGTTTCATGGGCTTCTTTCAGAATCAGGTTCTTGACCTTTTCATCTTTGGGATGTATATTCGCTGTCCACGCCTAACCACTCCATTTTCATCCATGTTGTACTCCGAGGTTCCCCCTTTCTCTATGCTGCGCTTAATTCCTGGACTTCCTTGTCTTCAGCTTGAGCTGCAAGAATTTGGTCTTTCAACGTCGACTTTGCTTCCACGGTTGCAACACAACCATACTCCACCAATTCCAGGTTGAGGCGTTGAAATTCCTTATACAACTCAGGTTGTCCATTGCTTAGTGTGAGACTATTGCAATGAGCTTTCCGACTCAGCGCGTCTGCAACTACGTTGGCTTTCCCCGGGTGATAATTTATGCCTAGGTCATAGTCCTTGATCAACTCGAGCCATCTCCTTTGCCTCAAGTTCAGATCCGCTTGTGTGAATATATACTTCAGGCTCTTGTGATCTGAGTATATCTCACAGCGATTACCGATCAAGTAATGCCGCCAAATCTTCAAGGCATGCACAACAGCCGCTAGCTCTAAGTCATGCGTAGGGTAGTTCTGTTCATGTGGCCTCAATTGCCGCGATGCATAGGCTACTACCTTCCCTTCTTGCATCAACACGCAGCCAAGACCTAACCGAGATGCGTCACAAAACACATCGAAGCTCTTGCCAACATCCGGTAAAACCAACACGGGTGCTGTGGTTAGTCTTTTCTTTAATTCTTGGAAGCTTTCTTCGCATTCCTTATTCCATTCAAACTTCTTTTCCTTCTTCAACAACTGAGTCATTGTCTAGCAATCCTTGAAAAACTTTCAATGAACCGGCGGTAGTAGCCAGCCAATCCAAGAAGCGTCTTATGTCCGAAACATTCTGGGGTTGATTCCAATTCAACACCTCTTCGACCTTGTTTGGGTCGACGGCTACTCCACCCTCGGACAGCACATGACCAAGGAATCCAACCTCCTCCAACCAGAACTCACACTTGCTAAATTTTGCATATAATTGGTGCTCTCGGAGTTTATCCAAAACTAGCCGTAAGTGCCTTTCATGCTCTTCTTCACTCTTCGAATAGATGAGGATGTCATCAATAAAGACTACTACAAACTGATCCAAGTACTCCATAAAAATCTTATTCATCAAGTTCATGAAGCTTGCCGGGGCATTGGTTAGTCCAAAGGACATTACGGTGTACTCATACAAACCGTAACGTGGTGAAGGCTGTCTTCGGGATATCATCGGGTCTGATTTTCAGCTGAAAGTAGCCTAGTCTCAAGTCAATCTTTGAGAATACACGTGCCCACTCATTTGATCAAAAAAGATCATCAATACGGGCAGCGGGTATTTGTTTTTGATGGTAACCTCATTCAACGATCGGTAGTCGACGCACATCCTGAGAGTGTGATCCTTCTTCTCCACGAACAGCACGGGAGATCCCCATGGTGATGTGCTTGGCCGAATGAATCCCTTGTTCAGCTGCTCTCTAAGTTGTTCCTTCAGTTCAGCCAGCTCATTGGGTGGCATCCGGTAGGCCGTTTGGATATCGGGGCTGTTCCGGGCAGCAGCTCTATCACGAACTCCATGTCTCTGTCAGGTGGCATACCGGGTAACTCATCTGGAAAGATGTCAGGTACTCACAAACTACCAGAACCTGGCTTATTTCCCTACTAACAAGGCTGCTGAGAAGAGAATGAGAGGGTACAGCTTCTATTAGAGACAAACTCTACCCGATCCCCGGCTGTGTTTGTGAGTGTGATGGACCTACTCTCACAGTTGATCAAACCCTTGTGCTTGGAGAGCCAATCCATCCCAAGTATCACATCTAAACCTTGTGTCCCAAGCACAATCAGATTTGCCAAAAACTTATTACCATTGATAACAATGGTCACGTCGGTGCAAACTAGTTTTGTTGTCAACTCTGACCCAGGGATTGTACTATCATTGGGTTAACTAGGGTGTCAACTTTCAATTGATGATTTGCAGCAAAACTCTTGGATATGAAAGAATGTGAAGCTCCAGAATCAAATAAAACCATTGCAGGGGTTGAGTTCACGAGAAACATACCAAGCACCACATTAGGCGCATCCTGAGCTTCCTCGGCGGTCACATGATTAACCCTGCCCCTCCCAAGGTTCTGAGCAGGCTTGGGGGTTGGGTTGCGGGCTGGTGGTGCTCCACGGCCTCTCCCACGCGCTGCTGGTCCGGCTGGAGCACGGGGAGGCGCAAGCTGAACTGGACCGGGTACCTTCTTCGGGCACCGATTGGAGTAATGCCCGTACTCTCCACAATTGTAGCAGTCTACCGGCCTGAAGTCGGTAGCTTGTTGTGCAGCCGGGCGAGGTGGCGGCTGAGGGACACGAGGGGCTGGTGGCTGTGGCCTTGCTTGAAGTGGCGCTGGATACCTTGTCGGTGCGGGCGCCGGCGGCCGAACCGTTGCGGGACGCCATACGCGCTGCTGCGAGGAGCTTCCTCCTACGGGCTTGCGTGCAGCCCACTTACGTTTGCGGGACTCCACTACGCCATGGTGCTTGTGCTCCCATCCAATGGCCTTGTTCACCAAAGTGGGAAAGTCAGGGAAGTCAAATGGCTCAAAGGCCAGCTGCATCTCCTCATCTAGTCCTTCCAGGAACTTCCCCATCTTTGTCTCTTCATTTGGTAGGTCGGCAGCGGCATAGCGAGCAAGGTGGTTGAAGCGGTGGAGGTACTCGCTCACGGACATGTTGCCTTGCTTCAGGGTTTCAAATTCCTTCCTCTTGATCTTCATGATACCAGCTGGGATGTGTGCTTTGCGAAAAGCTACCTTAAACTCATTCCACGTTACAACATGGCCTTCTTGTTGCATTGCACGGTAATTGTCCCACCAATCACTAGCGGCGCCGTGAAGCTGTTCTGCTGCAAATGCCACCTTCTTCAGCATTCGTCGCAGTGAACCAAGTCGAGCTTTCTCTCCACTGCACGCAGCCAGTCATCGGCGTCAAGTGGATCCTCCGAACGGGCAAAAACGGGTGGCTTGGTGCGGTGAAAATCAAACAACTTGGATGGTTGATTGTTGCCCATGTGCTGTGCTCCTTCAAAGGCTTGTGCGGCTGCACCATGCGCAGCGGTGTTCCTTTCAATCCTCTCAAGCAATTGAGTTTGTGCCATGCGGTTTTGCTCAGCCAACATGAGCACCTCAGCCAAGGTAGGACCGGGTTGCTGCCCACCGGCAGGTGCACCGGGTATGTGCCGATCTTGGCCACCCTGTTGCTGCTGGGGTTGACCATGGTGCTGTGGTTCAGAGGAACCTTCATCTTGAGCCACTCGAGCTGCGAAACGGGTCCGTGCTGCAGTCATCCTGTACAACAATCTTCCGATTACTACTTGCATAAGGATGCAAAAACTAGTGCTACTAGATTGTTGATAGGATGAAATCTAAACAGCCCAGGAACAGAGAAAAAGATTCCAAATAAAATGACAACTGAAGTACCAATAAGATCCATTAAGCCGCATTGAAACACTTAAGTCATACAGTACATAAACATGGGACAAGCCTAAGTCGATTCACAAACGTACAAAGCCCAAGGGCTGGGTGAATCAAGCATCTAACAGCACAACATCAGTCATTACATCACATCATCAACCATCACGGCCACCCACGCCTACGGCCGGAAACAAAAGCACTACTCGCTCACTACAAAACACCTCATACTAGTGAGCTCTACCAACTGTGGAAGACCTACTCCTGGGTAAGCTCTTGTATGTCACCATCTTCTGGCGAAAGTGGGTTACACTTGACTCATAATCCTCCTCATCTGCAGCAGACCTCCATGTGGGAGCAGGGGCGATGACCCGACGTCGCTGAGCTGATCGTGAGCTTTCAGACTTGAACCGGCTTGAAGAGGCCACGATACTCTGCAGCTGTCATGCGTGTAGCGCGAGTTGGAGCGGCTGAGCGGGGCACCGGGTTAGCAGGCAGCGCTAAATCTACCATCGGCTCCGGGCAACGGTGTTGGCACAGGTGCGGGAGCCTGGGTAGCAGCAGGCCTAGGTGCCGCAGCAGGGGCAGGTGCAGCAACATTCTCCACACCATACAGCTCGATGCGGGGAATTTGGCCCATGCGGACATAAGGCTCAATAAGGCGCTCCAAGTAAGCGATGCGCCCACGAGCTTGCCGCAGCTCCAAGCCAATGACACGGTGGTAACGATCTGAGGAACGCACGTACTCCGCCAAGTTGCGAAGGACATGGTTTGGCTCACGCTCAGCTGAGAGGTAGAGGTGAACTTCCTCTCCCAAAGGGCGTGCCGGGTGGTACGGGTACTGTGTAGCCAACTCCACATGGAGATGCAGCATGTGTGCCATGGCAATGTAGGCAGCATCATTGATGGCTCTGTGGAGGGAGGAGCCATAGCCGGTGAACTCCAAGGGCCGGCTCCCAACATAAGCCCTGGCGAGTATAAGAACTCGTGCACGGTACTCAACTGAAGCAGGGCCAATGTTGGTGTGAGCAACTGTATACTCAGGAGGGTGGTGATAATGTGCACGCTGCAGCATGTTCCACAAATCACGTGGCAAACCGGTGGGGCCGGCGTCACTGGTCCAATGGCAAACAACCCACTCGGCCATCTGCAGCAAGTTAGCAACAACACAAAATAAAGTCATGATTTCAGAAATGAAAGCTGGGCAGGTTAGTAGTAAAACTATATGAGATGAGTGATATATATTATTAGTCCTTAGTTTTCACAAGTTTTAGCAATTAGTTTTCAGACTCCAAACAAGCAGGGGTGATGCGAACATAACAAGTATATCGCACAACCGGCAAGAGATAACAACAAGAATAAAAGGAAGATGCAACGCTTCCCATTCCAGTACTGCTACCCCCCTTAAGTCCTTATCCTATAATGTTAATAACGTCTAGCGTTCATCACAAGGGTCATCTTCAAACCAAATGACAGTAGGTAAGGAGATAGAAGTCTAGATTTTGCTGTAACATCTTTTTGCAAACATTTTGCAGCAGCTTATCACTAAGATTAAACAACTATTTGCAATCATTTAGAGCTAAAATTCAAAAGTACCTGAAACCATTTTCAAGGGCAAGGGCCGCTACAGTTTTGAACATTGGAGCAAGTTTAAGTCAAAATCTTTTGTCCAAAGGGAGGTAAGTGGAGCAAAATGATATGCTAAATAGGTAATATGACTACTTAGAGTTTTTAGAAGATAGATGAGAATTTTGAACAGGTGTTTTTCAACCAAAACCTACCTAACGACATGGCTTACTATGACTTAACCATGGTCGGTATGGCTCTGATACCAAGCGCTGTCGGACCCGGGTTTGACCCCGAACCCTATGTGTGTACCGTGCTAGTCCCACGATCAATTGCTAGCACACACATTCAACATTGGCATCATAATCCATACATCACAGGTTCAGCTCACAGCAGTCCAAACATAAGTCGTACAAGAGTCTAGACTTTAGCGATTACATAGAGGCCGACCGGCCAAATAGAACAGCAAATTAACAAAGAGTTCAACAGCGGAAACAAGATAATAGAGGCATCAAAAACCAGCAAGTATGCCTCTGCCCGCCCACAGGCAACCAACCGGTAAGCCCTAGTAAGCACCGTCGTCGTCGTCTCCAAAACCCGCTGCATAGAAGTACCCGATTGTCGGGTCCTCCTCAACCATCTCTAAAAAAAAGAAGTCACACAAGCGTGTGTGAGTACAATACGTACTCCGCAAGACTTATAGTGTTTGCAATGGTATTCCATAATATGCGAAGGTAAACAAGGAATGGTTCAGGTCCTGCAGTTTGCATAATTCATAATATACATAGCGAAAAACATTGCGGTTTTGTAACGAAATTTTTTTGGTAAAACAAGCTAGCACAGCAAACAAGTATATAAGCATCAACCCCCAAGCGTTTCCAACCATATGGGCTCCCTGCCCATGCCAGCCAACAGTGGCAACACGCTGCCACAACCATCCCAGCGAACTCCCCGTTCGCACCAAGATCTTTCCCCAAAACAGTTCCCAAAAATTAAAACTACTACGGTGGAGAATTTCCCAAGTCGTCCATAACCGAGGACACGGCTATTCGAATAGTTTTAACTCTCGAGAGTGTGTACAACTGTACCCACATGACAAGGATAACATGAGCTACCACACAGGAGGCTCACACCATCAATGACAAAGCCTTTCCACCGTTGACCTAGCAATATCCCGCGCTTATGATCCATCCCTAGGGAGTTGGGAGGCCTCCCAAAATCCCCAAGGCTCATACAATGTGCTGGTCACCCTTGAACAATAATCAAGGTACCTTCGAGCTATGGACAACAACCATACCCCGCACTATCCCAATGTCAACAAAAAATGACCTACTACTACCACCGGCGGGTCTATTGCTAGGTATCAACAATATACTAAGCTAGGAACTCCCCATCAGAGCCACATGTGGTTTGCACTGTGCTTCTTGGTTCTAGCTACACCATAGAATCGGTCCTTAGTGACCCGGGCGAGACAACCACCTAATCGATACCACAACAAGGCACCGAACACTACATCCACTCGCCCAAGTCCAAAAGCTTGTTTTCAGTTTTTGTTTTCCACCAAGAGCACAGGGGAAGAATACCCACTGTTCATTTCCATAATTTCGCAAATGCTTCTTTTTCTCAACATCCCAAAATCAAGTAACAAGTAGCCTTGATTAAAAAAAAAGCAAACTAAGCATACCTATTGACATCTTCCCAACCACATGAACCCAAATTTTCAGTGGCAACATAAGTGACAAGGAATTCATGATACTCAAGTAACAAGGATAGGGCATATGCAACAAGAGGTTAACTACCCAAGAATCCCACACATTTTCAAGTAAAACATCGCATGCATAATAGTTTGCAATCAATATAGTTTGTAAGTTTGAAATATAGGAGCAATTGATCAAGGGGGTGCTTGCCTTGTTCCTGGACTTCTTGGAACTCTTCTGATCCTTCCACAACCGGGTCAACGACGTCGTGTTCTACGAGAATACCAAACGAATGCAATGAAAACAACGGCAAAATTTAACAGTACAGGAAGTACAAATATTTTTGCAGAATATGCAAGTGCATGATTTTAGATGAATTTAGGAAAAAGAATCGCTTGAATCCGAGTTCGTATGAGGGAGATACGGCTAAACGAAGTCTGCTCTGTCCTAAAATCGAAAATAAATGAGAAACAGCGTTTTCGCTCGACCGAACAGCAGAAACGGCTGAAAACATTCTACCGACTTAACGGGTGGTCTATTTGAGACGTTTTCGGTTCTAGGGCATTTTTATGGTACGAAACCTACATGTGTGTGCTGCTGAACCTAAGGACAACTCCCAAAAGTGGATATTCTCCAACTCGCTAGGATATTAGTCACACACGCTCACACGTCACTAAAACGCCTAACACGTGAAATCCACCGGGCGTGAATTTTAACCTAAGGCATTTGGGGCGTGGAGGGTTTCTAGGGCCTAGGAGTCACTGGATGTACAAGTGTAACCTATGGGAAGGCTTCGTAGCGGCGAACGCCTTGGTCCAAAAACGATGTCTTCGTACGCGCAAACTACACGTCTTCGCACGTTAACGATGACCGACAAAAACAGGGGCAAACGACAGCAGCTGCTCTCTACTCGTGGTTTTATCCCGTTCTAAGCTAGTGAGGCCAACCTGGCTTGCTTGGGCTGATGGGGTGGCTGCTACTCACTCAAACACAAGCGCACCTAAGGTGCTCGGTGAAGGCCAAGCTAATGCACGGCTTGTCTACCTCTGTCCTCTCATGCCCGAGTTGCATGGCTAGCGCATGCAGGGCACGAGGAAGCTCTAGGGTCCTGCATGCAAGATCGAAGGCTCTACCACAAGCGGCCATGCTCCGATTGAGCCTCATCCACACATATGGCCACGGTGGTGATGCTTGGCGGATGGCAAAGGAATGGCATGACAGGCCAAGCCAAGGACGTGGGAGAACAAGTGGTCTCCCAGGAATAAAAAGGAGTACATGCAGAAACAGAAGCTCACCGAGGAGTGCAGGCGGTAGGAGGCAATGTTGAGGCGGTGATCGCTCGGCAAAAGGGTTGCTCGCGATGGAGCTGCAGTTCAAGCACTGTGATGAGTTCAAAGAGTGAATGGAAGATGGTGATACCGCCAGGACAGCGCTAACTCACCAGGGCGCAGATTAGCGGCTGCAGGTCACGGCGGCACCCGGTCGGCGTTGCAAAAGACGATGAGGCTGCGGTGGTGCTTGCTGCTTGCCGAGGCGAAAACGGAGTTAGGTCGAGCAAGAACGCGTGGTGACACAGCTGAGACAAGGTAAACTCACCGGAGCTCTCAGACGAAAAGCGTGTGCTCGCCGGCGCCGTGGGCGGCACCTCACGTCCTCAGCGAACCAAGGGACAATCCTTTGGGTCTTGGCAGGTGAGAAAGAGGGCGAGCTGGGGAGGCAGGAGGCATAGGCTTGTTAAAAGGAAGGCAGGGAAGGAGAGGAGAGGGGAGGGCGCTGCTCTGCTCCACGGTCTCGCGAAGGCGTGTGCACGGGGCAAGCGTGCAGCAGACAGATGGGACAGGCAGGGCGCTGCTGAGGTTGCGGGGGTATCTCGCGAGGTCCCAAGGCGGCTCTGCCTCTCCCTCTCACGTGGTCTAGGGCGCGCAGAGGAAGCCACCTGGCCGAGCCGCACGGCGGAGAGAGATCCTGGCGTGATCTCGTTTGGACGATGGAGGACAGGCACAGCCGATAGCATCACGTATCAACGATTCACGCCTAAGGACTATCTCAGGGTTGACACCGAAACCAATCGGCCGATACAGATTGATACAAACCGATGATGTTATAAGTGAGAAGCAAACCGGCCGATTGCGATAGTATTCGCATACATGAGCATCGGCTAGAAGCCGATGACAACATAGGCGGAGTAAAAAGCCAGCTGACTGGCGCGGGCTCGCGAGAGAGGGCGGGCGCGAGCTCGGCGAGAGAGGGAGCGCGGCGCGGCTCGCGAGAAAGGGCACGGACTCGAGAAGAGAAACAGCGGGCGTGGCGCGCAAGGGGCGCCGGGCGCGAGGTCCGATCGGGAGCGGGTCTGGTCTGATGGGAGCATCCGGACCGTCCAATCCAAGAGGATGGTCCGATAGGGCAGCATGCTACCAACCGAAAAACTTACGGGCAAGGCTGGGTTTTTTCATGCATGAAAGATGATATGAAGAGCATGCAGACTGGAAAACAGTTTTTATGCACCAAAGAATCCAAAGTGGGCTGTACAGTTGATGAGCGAGATAACTTAATGCGAATTAGAAGAAACTCTTTGCTCATTCAATTTTGCTGGTTCTGTGTTTTCTTGCCCGCTTCTAAAAAATTGAGTTGGATAATTGCCTTATGCCGGTTAAAGATCTTAAAAACACACTTTCATCTGTCGATTGCTCGAACTGTCCAGCTTACAATCTGAATTAAATATTGCTAAATCATGTGTTGTTAAGTTGGAAAAAACATACTTGTCCGGTTTTGCAATCATGCTTAACTTGCCCGACTTTTGTTGCTGAACTTAATGATTTAAGGTGCTAAATTTGCTCGATTTGGAAAGAGGAAATAATGCATTTGAGAATTATTCTTGGTTGTGTTCGATTCGTGAACCCCAGATTGGTATGTCCCTATTGCTCAAATTAAACCGGGGTGAGCGTTTTGGTCTTGGTTATGATTTGAAACATGTTTTTGGTGAGAAAAGTGGACCACCTGTTGATGAAAAGAATCCACCTTTGGCTAAATATACTGGACCACCTCCTAAGAAGGTTCAGGTGTCACCTCTGATGGGTTGTTGGTTGAGACGTCCAATCTGCCCCTAAAAGCAGGTTTGGGTGCCTAAACCAAACACTTCAAGGGTGCACAGATTGCTAAGCCAACTGATTCTTCATGTGATCATCCACTATGACTAAGCCTGATTTTGGTTCTTCTGGCTTTAAGGCTAAAAACATCTTTTGCTCCTGCACGTAATCTTACCATTGTGAGTTTTGCGATCGTGATGGTCATCTTTATGAGTTTTGTTTTCCGGAGGATGCGTGCTGAACGACGTGAGTGGTACCCTGCACGTGTGTCCATGATCGTCGTAATTTGAGACGTGAACCTATTTCTCTCTATTCTGATTTTCGTTCACGTACTCGTGCTCCTGCACATCATAGGGATGACAGGCCACGTTTTCCCCTCGTGGTTCTCATCGTTCTTTTGAGAGCTTGATTTCGCTAATGCTTCTTTTGAGCAAGTGGCTCAGCACTGGTTTTTATTGCACTATCCTAACCCCAGTGTTGAGTCATTAGCTCACTCTTGCTCTCGTTGTTGACTGCAGGTCGAGGCGAGGAGAACATATGGATAATGGACTCCGGTTGTTCGCGCCACATGACCGGAGATGACAGATGGTTCTCCAGTCTCACCCCCGCGAGCGTAAAAGAAAACATTACATTGGGGATAATAGTAAAGTAAGGTCGTGGCGCATGGCAGTATCAAGGTAACCGAGAAATTCACTCTAAAGGACGTTGCGTTGGTAAAAAATTTGCATTATAATTTGCTTTCTGTCTCACAACTTCTTGAGGATGATTTTGAGGTGCGTTTTAAGAAAAGGAATTCACGAGTTCTTGATTCTGCTGGTAACCTTGTTTGCAAGATTTCTCCCTTTAGACGTATTTTCATGGTTGATTTTTCAAAATCTTTTGGTAAGACTCGCTGTTTAGTTGCTCATGGTTCTCTCCTGATTTGGAAGTGGCATCGTCGCTTGGGCCACTTGAGCTTTGATTTGCTTTGCCGCTTGAGTTCGATGGATTTGATTGATGGTTTGCCAAAACTCAAGTTTGAAAAGGATTTGATTTGTGCTCCCTGCAAACATGGAAAAATGGTTGCTGCTCCTCATGCACCTGTGACTCAGGTGATGACAGAACGTCTAGGTGAGCTGTTACATATGGACACTGTTGGTCCAGCCCGTGTTCGGTCTGCTGGTGGGAAGTGGTATGTGCTCGTCGTTGTGGACGATTTTTCTCGATTCTCATGGGTGTTCTTTTTAGAATCTAAGGATGAGGCTTTTTCGCATATTCATGATCTTGTTCTAAAGCTGAAAAACGAGTTATCAAATAATGCCGTTAGAGCGATTCGCAGTGACAACGGTAAGGAATTCAAGAATGCTCGTATGAAGGCTTTTTGTTCGCAACATGGTCTTGATCATCAGTTTTCCTCACCTTATGTTCCTCCCCAAAATGGTGTTGTTGAACGCAAAAATCGTACGCTTGTTGAGATGGCTAGGACAATGCTTGATGAACATAGAACTCCTAGACGTTTTTGGGCTGAAGCAATCAACACCGCTTGCTATGTGGCAAATCGCATCTTTCTGAGAGTGTTTTTGGGGAAAACATCTTATGAGTTGAGATTTGGTAGACCTCCCAGAGTTTCCCACTTTCGAGTTTTTGGTTGCAAGTGTTTTATTCTGAAAAAGGGAAATTTGGATAAATTTGAATCGCGTTCTTCTGATGGGTTATTTTTGGGGTATGCATTGCAAGGGCGAGCGTACCGTGTGCTTAATTTGGACACTAACCGCATCGAGGAGACATGTGAGGTCACCTTCGACGAGACGATGCCTTGTCTCTCTTCTGCTTTTGAGTGTGCAGGTGATGATGAGATTGGGCAGGACATTTTTGAGGATGAGGAAGAGGCAGGTGGATGTGACGACGACGACGAAGATGAGCTAAAGGTGCAGGCCGCGCCTACCCCACAGCCTGAGGAGGTGCCCTCCACTACACTGGAGGATGGACCGTCGCCGACACATACGTCTACCGCTGAGCCTGCAGCTTCGTCTACTGTTGATGATACACCTGCAGTTGAGGGGGACGAAATTTCACAGAAGACTGCACCACGACATATCCAGCGTCACCATCCACCTCAACAGATGATAGGTAATTTGCATGAGCGCACGACAAGGTATAAATCTCGTCATCACTGTGTTTTTGTGCATTCTGCATTTGTTGCCTCTTTTGAACCCTGTGATGTTGGACACGCATTATCTGATTCTAACTGGGTCAATGCCATGCATGAGGAGTTAGAAAATTTTGAACGTAATCAGGTTTGGGTTTTGGTTGATCCACCTCTTTCTTGTAAACCAATTGGAACCAAATGGGTTTTTAAGAACAAACTAGGGGAAGATGGTCTTGTTGTCAGAAACAAAGCCAGATTGGTGGCTCAGGGTTTCTGTCAAAAGGAAGGTATTGACTATGGTGAAACTTTTGCTCCTGTTGCTCGTTTAGAAGCTATTCGTATTTTGCTTGCATTTGCTGCTTCACGTGGTTATAAGCTTTATCAAATGGACGTGAAAAGTGCTTTTCTGAACGGGTACATAGAAGAAGAAGTTTATGTTAAACAACCTCCTGGTTTCGAGCTTCCAAATTATCCTGATCGTGTTTTTAAGTTGCAAAAGGCTTTATATGGTTTGAAACAAGCACCTCGTGCTTGGTATGCTAGATTGAAAAATTTTCTGCTTAAGAATGGGTTCAAAATGGGTTCTGTTGATAAAACTTTATTTCTCCTCAGGCAAGGCAATGACACTTTAATAGTACAGATATACGTGGATGATATCATTTTTGGTGGTTCTTCTCCTGCTCTTGTTAAGAAATTTGCAGATGTGATGAGCAAAGAATTTGAGATGTCTATGATGGGCGAGCTGAAGTTCTTTCTGGGCTTACAAATAAAACAAACTTCGGAAGGTACATTTGTGCATCAGGGAAAGTATACAAAGGATGTCCTAAAGAAGTTTGGTATGGATGATGCAAAGCCAATCTCTACGCCCATGCCGACGTGTGCAGCGTTGGATGCTGATGAGGATGGAGAGCCCGTGGATCAGAAGGAATATCGAAGCATGATCGGGTCACTGTTGTACTTGACTGCTACGAGGCCAGATATACACCTTGCTGTGTGTCTGTGCGCTCGTTTTCAGGCGTCCCCCAGGACTTCTCATCGTCAGGCGGTGAAGCGCATAATGAGGTATCTTCGATTTACTCTTGAATTTGGTCTTTGGTACTCTGCTGCTTCGACTCTCAGTTTGTGCAGTTATTCGGATGCTGATTTTGCTGGGTGTCGTTTGGATAGAAAGTCTACCTCGGGTACTTGCCAGTTTTTGGGTTCTTCGCTTGTTTCCTGGTCCTCTAGAAAACAATCCAATGTTGCTCAATCTACTACAGAGGCCGAGTATGTTGCTGCTGCTAGTTGTTGTTCTCAGCTTTTATGGATGATAGCTACCCTTCGCGATTTTGGTTTGTCGTTTCCTCGCGTTCCTCTCTTGTGTGACAGCACTAGCGCTATTAGTGTTGCAAAGAATCCTGTCCTTCATTCTAAGACAAAACACATTGAGGTTCGTCATCATTTTCTGAGGGATCATGTTGAGAAGGATTGGCTGCATGATATCGAATAAAGTTTTCACAGAGTCAACTATGACATTCCGCGACTCCTTTATCACCTTAATTTCTTCAGCAAAGGCGCCGAATTGGATCTATGAATTGGCTTTGAAGGCTGCTCACACACAAGAGGCATCAGCAAATCTGGATATCTAGTCGGACAGAGTACCAGAGCAGATATGAAGCTTACTTGCGTACTCGGTGTCCACTTTGCATTCGCCTTTTTGAGCTCCTCTAGCTCCTTTTTCAGGTGTTCAATTTCCAGGGACTGATTGTTTAGGTTTGTCTCAAGAGCAACAGCTAAATAGAGTCAAAGATCAGCAATACGGAAAGATTTTTCTAGAGTTACTTGGGCAAAAGGGAAATATACCTCTGATGGTCCCTGTCTATGCCCAGTTCTCGTCCCTATGATTATTCACTAAATCCTTCAACTACTCCTCCCTCTCCTTTCTAGATTTCTCCAAATTGCCTTTGGCAATCTGGAGCTGGTGGAGTTGAGTGAGCTGAGGGGCAAGTTGGGATAAAACTTGGCCCATTTTCTCAGATCGATCAACCACTTGCTGCACAAGATACGTTGGAGTCATACAACACAAGCAACGATGGCCAAAAATTCTGAGGAGTTGCAAATCAGCAAACACAATCAGATGGATTATATACCTGGTGAGATGCCCGTGGGGCTAGTGCCTTGTGATGAGCGATTGACAACACAGTGTGCGTGTGACGTGTCTCTTGGCAGGCTGTGGTTGCAGGTGACAGGTGGAGACTAATCATACGGCGATCTGTGAAGAACGGGGATAGGATGCCATGCTGATGAACCGCGGGGCGGTGAAGGGTGGTTCGACGCTCGCGTTCGAGGGACAGAGATTGTGCGGTGTACGTCTACTGTATCTGGCTACACGGCGGGAGGACGTCGGTGGACGGTTTCTTGGTTGAGCCACAAAACCAAGGACGTACCGGGACGCTCGTGCGGCGGGCGTGGCGGGAGATGGAAATTTCTGGCGATCGCGATATGATTTCGGATGGTCGTGCGGCGACATCGCGAGGATCACATCGTGGAGATGGAGGGATCGCGAACATCGCGGAATTTGCCATGGAGGACGTGATTGATTGGATATGATTATCATGCCATTACGTGTCGTTTACATCGCGTAATGACAGTCTTGTAATTTAGGTGGGCCACCTTTTTGGAGATATAAATATGTGGCACCTAGGGTTGAGATTGTGTGGGGGCTTTTGGGATTTTTGGGGCGAGATACTGTTCGTGTGAACAGTACCCGTGCCTAGGGTTCCAGGGAACACACCTTCTCTCTCGATCTAGCCTAGGTCTTCAAGTCTAGGGAGAGATTTTTATTGATCTCTCCAATCAAGAGAGGGAGGACGATTGGGCGAAGGCTAGATGCAATCTTGTAGAACATTCACTCGGTTTAATCATTCGTATTCGTGAATTGTTTCTATGTGTGCATCTCGTCTTGTTTCTATTTTCTGCTGGCAGGGAACAAATCAATCTAGGTAACCTTGCCAAGGGGTGCGCGAGGGTGCTGCTGCCGCTCTTCTGTGCGACGTGCAGGGAGCAGGAGGGGGCTTCAATCCTCGCGGGTCCTGCTGCTGTATGGCCTGCAGCCATCTCATTGGTCGCCCAGATAGCATATGGAGAAGGGTACCTGCTGCTGTGGTTTTACTGCTCGTTAAATTCTTCTCACAATTTTTCATTGTTTGGTTGGCTATTGGTTCTGTTCTTCCTTCTCCCAATTGGTTTTTATCTGAAATTTTCTCGAATTACTTTCGTGAATTTTCGTGAGGCTCCCATTCACCCCCCCCCCCTCTGGTCGCTTTTTCGGTCTTACACCTGGATACTCCTTGATGCAGCGATGGCGGCATCCATTAATTTGACTCGCTTCCTCTGGGCGGCTTGCTCGTTGTGTTCGAAGCTTTGTTCTTCCCCCTCCAGTGTAATCCAATAAAATGTCCGGGGGAAGTTTGGTGGAGAAGCCTCAAGCCTGGGGAGATCATTGTCATCGGAAGACAGAGAAAGTGGAGGAGAAGGAGTCCTGGGCCTTGGATCAATTGGCGGTGCGGGGTCTTGGGCGAGCTTAGGGACTGGGGTGTCCACCACGGTGCCTAACTGGGTGAGGATTGAGGCTTGGCCGAGTGGGTTGTTTCAACCTCAGGGGCTGAGACAACACTCGGCTCATGCTGCGGTGCTGTGGTCTCGGCCTCAGTTGGGACGGGAGCAGCGACGGGGATCGGTGGTGCTATCCCCTTGGGATTAGCGTCACTAGGATTCCTGCAAACACAATCAGCAATCAAAAAACTACTCAAGATTTCTTATAGACTGAGGATTTCTATACCTTTTGGAGGTCCTAAACCTCCACCCCTACGTGCTGGGTGTGGAGGTAGTCAGCGATGGGCCCGAAGGCCTGTTCGGTGGCTGAGTACTGCTGGCTACCGGGCTTGTGGGCGCGGCAATTGGTGGTGGAGATCCTTGCCCAGTCGGTGCCATACTCGGTGCAGCCGACTAGGGCATGGCGGTACTCGGTAGCATGTCCCTGGGGCAGGTCGGTCTAGGGGCAATGCTGCTGGGGTCTCTTATTATTGGACCGCCTGATGCCTTACTCAGCACATCTTTCTTCACTTCCCAGCCCTCTTGGGGCAAGATTGGGCTGACGAGGGGCTGGTCGGTCGCTTTCTAGACTCACTGGCCAGCTGGCTAGGTGAGTCAGAAGCGAACTCGGCAAATTCCTGCAAACATCATGTATCAGGGAAAACTCAATTGGACAATGTTCATACAACGCATCACAAGCGAACATCAAGACAGATATCACACAAGGCATTACCTTTGGTCGGCACCTGTCCTTGCAGTACGGCTTGAGGGCCCTCTCGGCGTCTAGAGTCTCGACGACTCCATTGACAAAATAGCCATGCAAGGTGTCGGTGACAACATCCTTGTTGACAAAGTCAGCGCATTCCTGAGTGGGATCATTCTTCCCCTCATAGTCGTAGCCGAAGTGGATCCTGGCCTTCAAGAGTTAAATTCTATGGTTCTGGAAGGTTCTAGCCACCCAAGGCCTGGTCAGCCCCTTGTTCCTCAGATCATCGATCTTCTCCAGCAGCAATTGCACCTGGACCATCTCTGCTTGCGATGGTAGGGCAGTCAAGCTCTCCAGTAACGAAGGGGGATTTCTAGAAAAAGGCGACAAGGAGGGCTCAAGGCTGGAGTAGTAAAACCACTCCTAATGCCATCCTTTTAGTGAAGTTTTCAGGGGAACATGGAGATAGGTTTTCTTCATCTCGTTGCGGAGTTGAAGGCCTGCTCTCCCTATCACCTGTATCTTGGACTTGGAGGGCTATGGCTTGACATGGAATAAGAAGCGGAAGAGGTTGAAATGGGGATTGACCCCCAAAAAAGCCTTGCAGAGAGTCACGAAGATGAAGATTTGGAGAATGGAATTGGGGTTGAGATGGATGAGCTCAATCTTATAATTGTCAAGGAGGCCGCAAAGAAAATCAGAGGCGGGAAGAGCAAATCAGCGGTTGAAAAAGGAGGCAAAAACCACAATCTTGTCAGGACCTGGAGAGGGGGTTGTCTCACCGATGGCGGGCCACCAGTTGATGATCTCCTTCGGTTGGAGGCAGTTCCTTTTCTCCAGAAGGGCTAGTTTTGTTGAGCACGCATCGGATCTTGGCCACGAGCCAGCCGACATGCTCGGGATGTCGAATGGAGCTTTCAGCATTGCTGGGGTGTGGAACCAGGTGGAAAAGCTTATGAATGATGGGAATCGAAGTAGGAGAGAAGATTCTTATGGATTTTTGGGAGGAAGCTCGAGCTATAGCAAACCCTAGCTAGGGGAGGAGAGCGCGAAGTTTGGTGCCTGTGTGGGAGATGAAGCGATTTGGTGAATTGGGGGAGAAAGGGGAATCGTTTCTCTCTCCCACCGCTTTATAGGCCTGCGCTGACTTAGCAGGCTTGTGCCGGCTTGAGCCGGCTTGCTCGGTAATGGGCCGTAAGATATGAGTTCCTAAATAGCATGTCCTATTGGGTCGACAGCTGGCTGTGTTGAAATCACAATGTAGATGCTATTTTACAGGAACCGATTAAAATAATCAGATATGCTTCATGTTAAGCCTAATTGCTGGACACATGTGTTCAGATATCTGAATTATTTAGAAAGGTATTGAGGATATATCCTTATAAGGATCAATAGCTGGTCTCCATTAAAATTGTGGAGGCAGATATCTCTCAAGAACACCTCATCACATATTAGGTTAAAATCCATGAAGTGGTACTCGGCTTACATGCTTAGCCAAATTGCCTTGAGCAAAAAAAATTTTCTAGCTGATATGATGCTGAAGAATCCAATTCCCGAGAAATATATCACTCGGAAAGGATTTAAAGGTTAAAGATCTTTGACTTTATGTTTAATTGTTTCACAGTTAAGCACAAACTCGGGGGCTACACCTAATAGGTGCGCCTATTCGGCGCACACTATTCATTTTTTCTATGAAGCCCTTCATAGCCTCATTGCCAGCTGATACGAAGCAGGACTGGGAGAAGAGGTACTCGGACAATGGATACTCGGGAGCAAGGCACTCAAGAAATCTTTACCTTGGAGGATGAGAACTTGGCACCAGCTATGACTCAACTATGAAGGTCTCAGGGGATACTGTGGAGGCCATGGGCCCCGGGTACCTCATGGGAATCTTTGTGGCCACTTGGATAGAGGATGGGCCTAATCCTGTAATTAGGGATACAACAGGACTCAGTGCATATTACCTTGTATGATAAGGAAAGGGATATACTCCTAGTCGGGTACATTGTATACCTAGAAGGAAATCCTTTGGTCAAGTCCAACTGGGATTCCTATCATGTAACCTTACCTCCTCAGTATATAAGGGGAGGTAAGGAGCCCCTTGGGGCAGAACAATCTCACCAGAGAAACCTCAAAGGCTATACACCATAGCTTAAAGTAGGGTATTACCTCACTTCGGGGGCCTGAACCAGGATAAATTGTTTCGTGTTCCTTTGCAATACATCAAGTTTAGGTCTCACGAGCAGCCCCATATAATCATTGCCGGTATAAAACATCAACACAAATCCAAAGAAAATCAACATAATAATGAATATGGCGGCCCCGACTAGCCAGAAGGATGTACAGAAGCTGACCAGCTGTATGGCAGCACTCGGCTGATTTGTTTCCCTACTTGGCAAACGGGGTATGCCCTTTTTCAAACTACTAAAGAAAGTCGACAATTTTCAATAGACCCCAGAAGCCCAACAAACCTTTGTAGACTTCAAGAAGTTCCTCACATCACCACCCATATTGGCGTCACCGATGCCGCAGGAACCAATCATGCTATATTTGGCAGCAACTACTCAGGTAGTCAGCACGGTGTTGGTGTCACACCCTGAAAATCGCTTTAATTAAAAATTATTTTTGGGTAAATGGAAATACAAGAAATCATTAGAGAATTTGATTGTGAAAGCATTTGAATAAATTTTTGAAATTTCCAATGTTAAAATCCCAAGTTTAAATTTGTCGATGCTCTGCACCGGCAATAAAACTATGGGGCTACTCGGCGAAGGTGAATTCGGTGGATTGCAGAGGAACACAGAGAAGGTTTATACTAGTTTAGGCCCTTGATGTGAGGTAATACCCTACGTCCAGTTGAGGTGTTATTCCTCTGAGGTGTTTGATGATCGATGATCTTGTCTCTTACCCTGAGGGGCGCCCTGCCTCCCTTTATATACTAGGGGACAGGGGTACATGACAAGGCTCCCAGCCGGATACGGCCAAGGGATATCCTTCTTAGAGATAGAGACCTATCCGACTAAGACTATGTTTTCTCTCGTTATACAAGGCAAAGCCTGCCGGGTGCAATCTTATCTCTAATTACATGGTTCGGCCCGTCCTCTATCCGAGTGGCCCATATACTGGTAATGAGGTACCCGGGGCCCATGGCCTCCACAGTAGCCCCTGAGACCTTCATAGTTGAGTCACAGCTGATGACGAGTGCTCATCCTCCACGGTGAAGATTGCCCAAGTGCAATGCTCCCGAGTACTGTGGGTGCCATGGGCCCCGGGTACCTCATGACAAGCATATGGGCCACTCGGACAGAGGATGGGCCTAGCCTTGTAATTAGAGATATAGATAGATTCGGCAGACTTCGCCTTGTATAGGAAGGAATATACAGTCCTAGTCGGGTGCGTTATATCTCTAAGGGGAGATCTCCTAGTCGTAATCCGATGGGGACTCCTACCTTGTAACCCTGTCCCCCAGTATATAAGGGGAGGCAGGGTGCCCCATGAGGGCAGAAGAGCACTCATAAGCTCACGGCCATATGGTTCATCAGAACCACCACCGTATATCCTCAAAGGAATACATATAAACTGGACGTAGGGTATTACCTCACATTGAGGGCCTGAACCAGTATAAAATCTCTCTGTGTTCCTTTGCAATCTACCGAGTTTCCATCCGCCGACTAGCCCCATATATTTATTGCCGGTGTAAAACATCGACAGTTGGCGCGCCAGGTAGGGGCTTCGGCGCGATCAACATCTACAAGCTCGATGGATCCAACAACCGGAGTCGACGGCGGCAAATTCTCTCCCGAAGATACAATCTCATTCGGAAGCCTCGACTTCGCCGCCGACATGTTCGGCAATCTCACCTTGGCCGACACGGACCCGATCCAACCGGCCGAGGAACCAGCCGACTACGCGCCAGTCGGCCTACACGATGCTGCAGCAATCTCTCACGACATGCTGCGGCGATCTCCAATACGCCCGATTCCAGGGACAACTCTTTCTTTCGGTGTTTGACTCGGACTCGGTTTTGAGCCGGCCGAGATCGGGCCAAAAAAGGAAGAGATCGTCAATTTCCCGTTCGGACTCGGCGACGCCGCGGATATCTATAATCTACATCCGACGCGGCAAACCCGATCCTCTGGAGTTCGACTCGGATACGGCCCCGAGCCGCTCGAGATCGGATCTAGGGAGGTCGGAGTTGTAATAACCCCCATCAACTACTCCGACTACGACTCTCAGTCGGACTACGACTCTCAGTCGGACTACGACTCCAAGTCGGACAACAGTTTGGCAAGCTTCTCCCCGCCACGAGAAATCTTCATGGCATCCAAAGGCTCTACTCCTACTCAGGAATCACGCCGACTGCACGAGCAACAAGAGGAGGAGGCCTGCCGACTGCGAGAACAACAGGAGGAAGAAGCAAGACGCCCGCACACCCGCAACGACGGCCTACGTAGGGCTGGACGAACCGCTCAGCAACAAGCCCTCCAAACAAAAGTCGGTGACCACGACGTCTTCGTCACGCCACAACAGAACGTCGTGGCCACCGCAACCCTACTGGACACTGTCCAGCTTGGGCCTGATCACCAGGCCACCCCGACGATCGCAAGGATAAAAGCCATGCTTACCGCTGCTGCATGTCAGCAGCACCAACAGTCGGGCGATACCCTCATACCGACCAACCGGTCGATTTCCCCAACGGCAGTCTCATCCGCTTCAAAGCGACGCCGAGCAGCCGGCTCTAGTCAGCAGCACTCGGAGTCACACCAAACGTCACTCGGCAACCCCAACGACTACCGGCGGCTCCGAGGCCAACCACGGCGTGACCTTCAGCAAAACGTCAGCGCTTGGTGCCGCGAACAAGAGGAGGATGAGCAATGCCAACTGGAAGACGAGAACGAGCGCTTTGGCCTCCACCACGAGTGGTCTCGCCGCCGTATTCGGAGTCGGAGCCCTCATGACGATGAAGGCATACCAGCCTTCACCCAGGAGCTACAACAGGTCGACTGGCCATCGGGTTTCAAGCCTACAGGAGTCGAAAAATATGACGGCAAGACCAATCCCGAGTCTTGGCTCATGGTCTATACTACGGCAATCCGAGCAGCTGGAGGAGATCACAAAGTCATGGCTAACTACCTCCCGGTCGCTTTAGCTGACTCAGCGAGGACATGGCTAACAGGACTTCCCAAGCAATCAATTAGCTCCTGGGGAGAACTCCGAGAACGCTTCATCGCCAACTTCCAGGGGACATACGAGAGGCCATCTTCCGAGTACGACTTATATCAGTTGCATCAAAGGAAGAACGAGTCTCTTCGTGACTTCATTAAGAGGTTTTCTGAGAAGAAGAACTCAATCCCTGACGTCAAGGATGAGGTCGTCATCGCCGCCTTTCGAAAAGGAGTCAAAGACACCTCGTTCATCGACAAATTCACACGGAAGCCTCCCAACTCTGTCAAGGCCCTATTCGACATGGCAAACAAGTATGCCGACTCAGCCCACGCTGTTGCTGAGGCTCTCGAAGACAAAAAGGCATCCTGACAGAAGAAGCGGGAGGGCACCAACGACACGGTCCTGACTAAAGCCGGGAATCACAATCGCAAGTCGGACGGCTTCATTGTGGCAGTCAGTCACAACCGTCTTCGACCTTCAACAACTGAGGATTATCAGAACAACAAGAGACATGCTCGGGGGCTCACAAGCCCAAACGCAAGGATGGCATCCCCACTCCCAAATACCGAACAGCTAAGTCGCTTTTTGATAAACATCTCCTCACTTGGCCTTGCTAGTGCCACAGCCGCTTACACCTAATAGGTGTACAAGCTGCACATTTACTTTTTTCTGTTTTTGCTCTTAAATGATTGCAAAAGTAGTCGAGTAGCATAAATCTCGATCCGTGAAACTTTGCTCCATGTAAGACGAACTCAAGTCACCCAAAACGCGTGTCCGGGAAAGAGCCAGGAGCCAACTCCCGACGCTAGGGGGCTATGACTAGTCGGGCAGAGTGCTTAAACGTAAGGGGTCAACTACTCGGGGAAATTAATATCAAAAAGAGGAAAAACTCGTATTTACATATATTGTAAAATACATTTTATTCGGGTGATTATTTCCATCATCAGATGCTACTCATCCGATATCTTTATATTGCAGGCCCAGCTCTGGATACGCGTGACAGGAACTCACGGCTGCGAGCCTATCTCCTACGCTCGGGGGCTGGACAAGTCTGCCAAAATACACTCGGGATGCCCCATGAGGGCTACTTACCGAGTACTTGCGCCAGTCGAGACTTCATCTTCCTCGGCTACGCTCCATGTGAGCTGACAACCGACTTCCGGCACTAGTCGGGGGTCGTATATCACTCGGCTGGGTGAGGTTCGCCCCATGAGGGTCGCTAGCCGAATCCTATGCTAATGCAAGGTTCGGGTACCTCGCTTGGCTATAACTCTGTTGGGTAGGGTATGCCCCATGAGGGTCGCTAGCCGAATCCTATGCTAATGCAAGGTTCGGGTACCCTGCTCGGCTCTTCTGAAGTCAGAGAAGACTTACATCGTCAAAGCGCATCTGGAGTTCTCATGCACTGCGTCACACCTGAGGAGGGCAAGCAGATCCTGCAACATACCTGCTCGGGCACCTAAGGCAACCAGGCTGCATCCAGAACATAAGTCGGAAAGGCTTGCGAATAAGGATTTCTCTGGCTGATTGCGGTTACCGATACCAAAAAACTCATCCTGACATGCGATGGATGATACTTCTATAGAGCTATGCTGGATAGGTTGGCTCAGGCTGGCTTATTTGGTAGCAGCCACCAAGATATGAGTTCCTACAGTAGCATGCTCCATGTGGGCCGCCCGCAGGCTGAGTTGAAATTATAGCGCTGGTGCTACCCACAGGAACCGATGAGGTAAACAGATATGCTTCATGAAAGCCTTATTGCTAAACATATATGTTTGGGTATCTGTTTTATCCACAGGTCTCGAGGATATATCCTTACAAGGATCACAAGCTGGTCTTCATTAAAATTGGGGATGCAGGTATTTTTCTCGGGTACACCTGACCACGCCGTGGATTTATTTTCATAAAGTGGTACTCGGCCTACATGCGTGGCCACCAGTTGCCATGAGTAACATTATTCCAGCCGACATGACGCTGAAGAGTCTAACTTTCGAGTAGTGCACTACTCGGGAGAGACTATAAATTTCTCATTCCCCCTGACATGATGCGGAGGAGTCTAACTTCCGGGTGGGACGCCACTCGGGAAAGACTATAAACCTCTTTTCCAGCTGACATGAAGCTGAAGAGTCCCATATACGAGTAACATCTTACTCGGCAAGACTATAAACGCATATTCCGACTGACATGAAGTCAAAGAGTCCTATATACGAGTAGTATCCTACTCGGCAAGACTATAAATCATATTCCGGTTGACATGATACCGAAGAGTCTCATATACCAGTAGTATACTACTCGGGAAAGACTACCAGGTTAAAGATCTTTGACTTTATGATTAATTGTCTTCACAATTAAGCACAAAGTCGGGGGCTACACCTAATAGGTGCGCCTATTCAGCGCACACTATTCATACATCTACACGAAGCCCTTCATAGCCTCGTTGCCAGCTGACATGAAGCAGGACTCGGAAAGAAGACACACTCGGACAAAGAGTACTCGGGAGCAACGCACTCGGGCGATCTTCACCGTGGAGGACGAGCACTCGGCATCAGCTGTGACTCAACTATGAAGGTCTCGGGGGCAACTGTGGGTGCCATGGGCCCCGGGTACCTCATGACAAGCATATGGGCCACTCGGACAGAGGATGGGCCTAGCCTTGTAATTAGAGATATAGCTAGATTCGGCAGACTTCACCTTGTATAGAAAGGAATATACAGTCCTAGTCGGGTGCGTTATATCTCTAAGGGGAGATCTCCTAGTCGTAATCCGATGGGGACTCCTACCTTGTAACCCTGTCCCCCAGTATATAAGGGGAGGCAGGGCGCCCCATGAGGGCAGAAGAGCACTCATAAGCTCAAAGGTGCACACAAGTTCATCAGAACCCACCGTATATCTCAAAGGAATACATATAAACTGGACGTAGGGTATTACCTCACATTGAGGGCCTGAACCAGTATAAAATCTCTCTGTGTTCCTTTGCAATCTACCGAGTTTCCATCAGCCGACTAGCCCCATATATTTATTGCCGGTGTAAAACATCGACAAGTACTCTTTGTCCAAGTAAGTTTTCTTTCCGAGTCCTGCTTCATGTTAGCTGGCAGCGAGGCTATGAAGGGCTTCGTAGAGATATATGAATAGTGTGCGCCGAATAGGCGCACCTATTAGGTGTAGCCCCTGACTTTGTGCTTAATTGTGAAGACAATTAAACATAAAGTCAAAGATCTTTAACCTGGAAGTCTTTCCCGAGTAAATTAATACTGGTATATGAGACTCTTCGGTATCATGTCAACCGGAATAAACTTTATAGTCTTGCCGAGTAGGGGACTACTCGTATATAGGACTCTTCGACTTCATGTCAGTCGGAATATGTGTTTATAGTCTTGCCGAGAAGGATGCTACTCGTATATGGGACTCTTGAGCGTCATGTCAGCTGGAAAAAGGGGGTTTATAGTCTTTTCCGAGAGGCGTCCCGCTCGGAAGTTAGACTCCTCCGCATCATGTCAGCGGGAAAAGATATTTAGTCTCTCCCGAGTAGTGTACTACTCGAAAGTTAGACTCTTCCGCATCATGTCAGCGAGAATGACGTTGCTCATGGCAACTGGTGGCCACGCATGTAGGCCGAGTACCACTGTATAAAAATAAATCCACGGCGTGGTCAGGTGTACTCGAGAAAGATACTTGCATCCCTAATTTTATTGAAGACTAGCTTGTGATCCTTGTAAGGATATATCCTCGAGACCTGGTGGATAAAACAGATACCCAAACATACATGTTTAGCAATAAGGCTCTCATGAAGTATATCTGTTTACCTCATCGGCTCCTGTTGGTAGCACCAGCGCTATAATTTCAGCTCAGCCTGTGGGCGGCCCACATGGAGCATGCTACTATAGGAACTCATATCTTGATGGCCCAGTGTTGACTGTGTAGGCCCAAGCCCATCTAGGCGGCCTCGGCTCTATAAAAGCAGGGAGAGAGGAAAAGATTCTTTCATCTTCCCCAAATCAGCCAATCGCTTTGTCTTCCACCTTCGCGCCCAACTTTTCGCTTCCCGCCCAGCTAGGGTTAGCTGCTGCTATTCCCCACCCGAACTCGGGCGATTCCAATCCTCTTCGTTTGTTCCAAGCCCCCGATTTGCTTTTCCCCAAATCTCACCGCTTCTAGTCATGCTGAAAGCTTCGGATCTTGCGGTGCGCCGGGCAGTTCTTGGCCGATTTCAGATTGCGGCTCGGTGAAGCTAAAGCGGCTGGAGAGTGAACTGAAGTTGCCCAGCCAAGAGGTGATTCGCTGGCGGTCAGCTAAGGGTGAGTCGGTCCCAAATCCCCAACCTAGTGAAACGGTAGTTTTCGCCTCTTTTTTCGATCGGGGCTTGTGCCTTCTGTCTTATGATTTCTTCCGCCGCGTCCTTGACTTCTATGGGCTGGAGTTGGTGCATTTGAACCCCAACTCGATTCTTCAGATCTCCATATTTGTTACTCTTTGTGAGTGCTTCTTGGGTGTTGAACCCCATTTTATCCTCTTCCGACATCTGTTCCACATCAAACCCCAACCCTCCAAGAATAATATTAATGTGATTAGGGTGGCTGGTCTACAGCTGAGGAGCGATAGGAAGAAGACATATCTTGATCTCCCCTTGAAATCTTCTCTGAAAGGCTGGCACAAGGAATGGTTCTATTGCGCAGATCTGGCTCCCTCCTTGCGCCCATTTACCTACTTGCCGCCCGTGGTTTCACCAAACTGGTCAGCAGAGCCGTCCTTTGAAGAGATGGGCTAGGCACATCAACTGTTGGTGAAGATAGATGACCTCAAGAAGGCTGCCTGACAGGACCTGGGTGGCTCGTCGCTTCCTGACCCGGCGCATCCAGCCGCTGAAGCTGAGGAGTGCATTCGGCTGGGCCTTTAAAGGCAAAAACGATCCTGACTGAGTAAGCAACGAGTCGGTGAACAAGGGGGAAGTGACCGAGACCCTGTTCGGCTATTTCTCCGAAGGGGTGGTCACGACCGAGGACGATAACCGCCGGGTCACGACCTATAGCTTCATTCGGCCCCGGACCAAGGTAACCTTTAATCTTCTTCTGTGATGAATGCCTGTGGAACTGTGATTGTTCAGCATTGCGTGATGTATTTTGTTGACTCACTTATAGTGGCATGAAGAGTTTGATGAAGACTCCCGCCCGTTGTCGGCCGTCGCATCGAAGAAGAGGGCGAGGTGCCCCTCGGCTACCCAACCCGACTCCAAGAGAGCGGGGAATAAGCTCATTTTGTATCGGGGTGAGGGTGCCATGACGCCGCGCGTCGTGGCGGGAAGCCTGAAGATAAGGGACACCGTCGCCGCGGCGCCTAGGCGATCAAGCCCAAGGTTGAGACCTGTGGGTTTGAGCCCAACATTGTTGAGCCCGGCATCAGTGCCGTCGAGGGGCCGGCTGGAGCAGACGCCACCGAGGACGGAGGCGCCCAAGCCGACCACACCAGAATCAGGGCCGACTTGGGCTGATGCGCCGCCGCCGACTGTAACGCCAACCGGGCCGACCACCAGAGCTAGCGCTCCGACGGGACCCGGGTCACCCGGCAGGAAGCTAAAGTTCTCCAAGAGGTGCGCTGCTCCGGATCTTCTGGAATTCTTGCGTGTTGGAGTAGTGTTTTGATGTCATGTTTCGTCATGCAGGAAGCGGGCCGATATCGATCTCAAGGAGACCAATCTGACTGCTCCCCTTGAAGAGCCTGCCCTAGCCGAGCCGGCGGCCGCGAACACACCTGCTGAGCCGGTGGCCAGCCCGGTCGCGGAGACCGAGGTGGTCCTGACTGCAGGGTCACCGCCGCCACCCGACCAAGAGGCGGTTGCTGAGGTTGAGGCCCCAGCCCCTGAAGCATCGCCTGTTGCAGAGGCCGCCGTCGGAGCCCCTGAGCCGATCCCCGAGGCCCCGGGGGATGGCGGTGCGGAGGCCGGGACCCCATCGCCGTTGTGGTTGTCGTCGTCGTCGTCGCCGCCGCCAGAGATCCCAGACCTGCCCTAAATTGAAGCTCCTACGCGTGTGATGCCTCGGACATTCACATGGACGGCGCCTGATGGGACCGTGAAGAGCTTCAGGCTTGATGAAGTTGTCACGAGGAGGGAACGCAAAAGCATGCTTCACGCCGCTATCAGCGGGTCCAAGGGAGTTGGGGTATGATTCTTGTGGTAGAGTCTTGGCAATCTTCTCATTTTGACATCTGACTCCGTTCTTGATTTGTCCTCCACCCTGAGCAGAAACTCGTTGACCGTAACGAGGCGATGTCGGAGATCCTGGTCGAAATGGCCACCTCACAGAATTGGAGCAGCTCCGGGCATTGAAGGCTGAGATGGAGGAGCGTCATGCGGGGAGGGAAGCCTGGCTGAAGAGTGGCGTCGACCAGCTCAGGGAGGAGACTTGGGCCCTAGCCGGAAAGATCAGAGGTAAACTCCCCGAATGCATCTTCTCGACTGAACCATCGACGTATTCATCCAGCTGCGTTGTTCCCGACTGCCCAGTTATGTCATGACCGCACGATTGAGCTCTTGGCTAATCTGTCGTGCAACCCTCAAAGCAGAGTTGAAGACCCGAACAGAGAGGGAATCGCAGCTGAAGGAGGCCGAAGAAGCCAAGGCCGAGCTTGAGAAGGTCAAGGCCGACCTGACAAAGGCCAACACTGAGCTTGACCGGGAGAAGGCCGAGTTGAAAGAGGCCGTCATCAAGCTCGGTAAGGAAAAAGCCGAACTAGAGAAGACCGTGGCCGGGTGGGAGGCCGACTACAAAAGTAAGTCCTCAACCTGACCGTGATCTTAGCCAATCCATTAGTCGTTCCGTCTGTAACCAAATCTAACAAGTCTACTTGCCGGCGGACCTAGGCAGACATGAGAGCCAATGTCCAGGCCCAATATCGGTTTTACACAGAGGAGATAAGAGTGATCAGGGAGTCACAGGAGGCCCTCGTTGGGTCCGTGAAAGGGCTCCTTGACCTCATAGATCCCAGCCCTGTGGGAACCAGTTGCAGCAGGATCCCCTAGATAGAGGCGCGTCTTGAGGATGCACCGAGTGCCTTGAAAAAGTACTCGGATGAGCATGTCATTGCCGGCGTGGCCCAGACCCTGGCGATGACCAAGTCCATCTACCCAAGGGCAGATATTGAAGCCATCGGGGAGGGGTTTGCCGAGGAGACGACGCCCGAGGAGGCGCCGGAGCTGATTGCCTGGGCGAAGCTGATTGCTGAAATAATTACCTGAGACTTGGGTCTGTATGGGCATCATGTTATGTAGTTGGCATGTATACACTTTTGTGAAGAAACATGTGCAAGTATATGTGCGACGCCACCAAGCTTGTGTACTCAGTCGTCATTAGCTTTACTTGACCGTGCGGTCTGTGTCGAGTTATTCTGTTAGAACTTAATAAAATTGTTCAAAGTAAGAAGCTGGACTCGGGCAAACGAGACAGTTGTAGTAAAGCTTCGTGACTGAGTAGGACGAGCTCGTATATTATTGATAGCACATATATACATGCAGCCCCCGACTCACTACTCGGTTGATGCAAGCGGCGTAGTGAGTCAGAGAAACTGTACACATGAAAAAGTATAAAACTCAGGTATAGAAAGGACGTAGCTGTTCTATGTTCCATGAGTTGTTGATGAGGACATCGTCTTCGGTCTTCAGTCGGTAGGCGTCTGGCCACGTGACCTCGGCTATAATGAACGGCCCTTCCCAGATTGGGGATAATTTGTGCCTGTCTTTGATGGTTTGTATTTTCCTCAGAACGAGATCCCCGACCAAAAAGGCACGGCCACGGACATTGCGATTGTGGTAGCGACACAGGTCTTGAAGATACCTTGCCGATTGGATTGTTGCGGTGTCTCTTGCTTCTTCCAACTGATCTAACTCGACCAGTCGGGTATTGTTTGAAACATTTTCTGAGTAAGCCCGGACTCGCGGAGAACCGAACTGTAGCTCTGTCGGTAGCATAGCCTCGGCACCGTAGACCAGGAAGAAAGGGGAGTGCCCTGTTGCCTGACTAACCGTGGTTCTGAGAGACCAGAGAACCGATGGGAGTTCTTGTACCCACCGGCCCGCGTATGGTTGTAGTCAGTCAAATATCCTGGCCTTGATGCCTTGTAAGACCATACCGTTGGCTCGTTCGACCTGCCCGTTGCTCCGCGGGTGTGCCACAAATGCGTAGCAGATCTTGATGCCAAAATCTTCGCAGAAGTCTTGGAATACGCCACCCATGAACTGAGTACCGTTGTCGGTCATGATGCTGTTAGGGACCCCGAACCGGTATAGTATACTCATGATGAAGTCCTTTGCTTGTGCCGCTGTAATTGTTGCAACGGGTTTAGCCTCAATCCACTTGGTGAATTTATCCACCGCGACGAATAAATGTGTGAACCCTCCTGGTGCTTTCTTGAAAGGCCCAACCATGTCGAGCACCCATACTGTGAATGGCCAGGAAATGGGGATAGTTTGGAGTTCCTAGGCTGGGAGATTTGTTTGTCTTGCGTAGAATTGGCAACCCTCGCACTTGCGAACAATGTCCTTTGCATCTGTTACTGCGGTGGGCCAGAAAAATCCCTGCCGATAAGCCTTTCCGACTAACGTCCTGGATGCGGCATGGTTGCCACATATGCCCGAGTGAATCGAATGCAGAATCTACTTGCCCTCCTCGGTGGTGACGCAGTGCATGAGGACACCAGATGTGCTCCTTCGGTACAGGTCTTCTCCGACTAGTAGGAAGCTTTTGCTTCAACGCTTGATCTGCTCGGCTTGACCGCAATCTTCTAGGAGTTCATCGTCCAGGAGAAATTTGACAACAGGAGTCCTCCAGTCTTGACATATGTGCAGCACCTCGTCTGTGGCCGGGGTAGGTTCGCCTCCCGACTGCTCCGGCGCCGGTTTCTTCTTGACTAATGGCTCCATAAGTTGCTCAACAAAGATTCCAGTCGGAACTGCATCTCGCTTGGATCCCATGTTTGCCAGCTCATCTGCCGCGTCGTTGTATTGATGTAGGACATGTGTGATTTCCAGCCCGTCGAACTTGTTTTCCAGCTTGCGGACCTCCTGACAGTATGCCGCCATGGTATCGTCGAGACAAGTCCAGTCTTTCATGACTTGGTTTACCACGAGTTGAGAATCCCCGCGCACAACCAGTCGACGTATGCCGAGTGATATAGCGATGCGGAGCCTGTGAACAAGTGCCTTGTACCCGGCGACGTTGTGGGAAGCCGGGAAGTGGATTTGTAGAACGTACTTCAGTTTTTCGCCAGTGGGGGAGGTCAATATGACTCCAGCCCCGGCGCCGCCGATCCATAGAGAACCGTCGAAGTACATTGTCCAGTACTCTAGCTTTGCTGTTGATGTAGGCAGTTGAACATCCGTCCACTCGGCCACGAAGTCGGCTAGAGCTTGTGATTTAATTGTTGTCCATGGCTGGAAGGTGATGTCGAACGCCATCAACTTGAGTGCCCATTTAGCGATTCGGCCGGTGGACTCGCGATTTTGAAGGACATCCCCGAGTGGGAACGCTGTGACCACCGTGACTTGATGTGCTTGAAAATAATGAACCAGCTTCCGGACTGTGATAAGTAGGCCATATAGTAGCTTCTGGACCTGCGGATATCTCGTTTTGGAGTCGGCAAGGACCTCGCTGACAAAGTAGACTGGCCGTTGTATTTTCTGAATATGACCCTATTCGGATCGCTCAACCACCAATACCGTGCTGACTACCTAAGTGGTTGCCGCCGATATAGCATTAGCGGTTCTTGGGGCATGGGTGACGCCAGCACGGGAGGTGATGTGAGGAATTGTTTGAAGTCTTCGAAGGCTTGCTGGGCTTCTGGAGTCCATTGGAAATTGTCCGCCTTTTTGAGGAGCTTGAAGAAGGGCATACCCCGTTCGCCCAATCGGGAAATAAACCGGCTGAGTGCCACCATGCAGGCCATCAGCTTCTGGACGTCTTTGAGGTTAGTCGAGGGTGCCATGTTCTTGATGGCGTTGACTTTCTCCGGGTTGGCCTCGATGCCGCGATGCGAGACGATAAAGCCGAGTAACTTTCCAGATGGCACACCGAAGCGCATTTTTCTGGGTTCAACTTCATCTTGAATCTTCGAAGGTTTTGGAAGGTTTCTTCCAGGTTAGCGATGAGGTCTTCTTTGGACTTGGTCTTGATCACCATGTCGTCAACGTAGGCTTCCACGTTGCGCCCGATCTGGGTGTGCAAACACCGCTGAATGGCCCGTTGATAGGTTGCTCCAGCATTCTTCAGACTGAACGGCATTGTGATATAGCAGTACACTCCAAACGGCGTGATGAAAGATGTCTTTAAGCAGTCTTCCTCCCTCAGGCTGATTTGATGGTATCCTGAGTAGCAGTCGAGAAAGCTGAGTAGGTTGCACCCTGCTGTGGAATCAACCACCTGTTCTATCCTGGGAAGACCAAATGGGTCCTTGGGGCACTCCTTGTTGAGATCGGTGTAGTCGACGCACATGCGCCATTTACCGTTTTTCTTCCGGACCAGAACTGGATTTGCCAACCAATCCGGGTGATAGACCTCCTTGATGAACCCGGCTGCAAGGAGCTTGGTGATCTCCTCCCGAATAGCATCCTTGTGGTCTTGAGCGAAGCGCCGCAGCCGTTGCTTGACTGGCTTGGCGTCTGTCTTCACATTGAGGGCGTGCTCAATCACCTCCCTTGGTACGCCCGGCATATCGGATGGTTTCCATGTGAAGATATCTTTATTGGCTTGTAGGAAGGTGACGAGCGCGTCTTCCTATTTGGGGTCGAGTCCGGTCCCGACTAGAGCAGTCTTGGAGGGTCGGAAGGGTCCAGGGGGATCTTCGTCGTGTCAGAGTCCGCTGAAATTCCCGACTTCACTGCTTTTTTCGTCGGAACTTTATCCTGCTTGACTTCATTTGTGACGGCTTGCCGAATGATATCGCGCCTGACTGCCGCCTCTTGTGATTGAGCCAGTTCGCAGCTCTCCTTGTCGCAGGTGAAGGCTTGCTTGATGTCGCTGCGGAGGGAGAGGACTCCTGCTAGCCTAAGCATCTTGAGCACCATGTATGTATAGTGCGGTATCGCCATGAATTTGGCGAGTGCCGATCGTCCGAGTATCGGGTGGTACGCGGTCTCGAAGTCGGCTACCTCGAAACAGACGTTTTCCGTGCGGAAGTTATCCCACGTGCCGAAGGTTACCGGCAAAGTTATCTGCCCGAGTGGAGTTGATGACAGGCCGGGAATTATCCCGTGGAAGGGCGCGGTGCTCGGCCGTAATTCTGAATGAGGAATCTTCATCTCATCCAAAGACTTGGCGAACAGGATATTGAGCGCGCTACCTCCGTCGATGAGGGTTTTCTTCAGCTTGATGTTTCTGACAACCGGGTCCAGGACGAGTGGATAGCGTCCCGGGTGGGAAACCCGATTTGGGTGATCTACGCGATTGAAGGTAATGGCCATCTCCGACCAGCGTAGGTACTGGGGGGTGTCCGTCGTAGAGACCGTGTTGAAGTTGCACGCTGTTAGCTTTTGTTTGCGCTTGGACTCGTATGCGGACGGCCCTCCGAAGATGTGGTTGAGCTCGGCCTGAGGATCTTGGAAATCGTCGGCCGACCCTGATCTGGCTTGTCTTCGTCCTTGTCGGTGCCAGATGATGAAGCCTGCTCGGAGGCAAACTTCTTGAGCATGTAGCAGTCTTTGGCCGCGTGCTTGCCCTTGGGGTGGAAGGGGCATGGCCCGCTCATGACTTTCTGGTAGTCGTTATTCTGCTGGGGCCACGACCAAGTGCACTCCATGTTGGCCACCTCGTTGTCCGACTTCCGTTTGCGGCTGCTAGACTTGTTTTGAGACGGCTTGTTGTCGGTTTTCACCTATTGGTCCTTCTGTCGGGACTCCTTCTCGTCGAGGGCCTCTGCGACCGCTTCAGCCGAGTCGGCGTATTGATTGGCCATGTCGAACAGAGCCCAGACAGACAGCGGTGGTTTCCAAGTGAACTTCGCGATGAATAGGGCGTCCTTTACTCCCTTGCGGAAGGCGGTGATGATAGCCTCGTCACGGATCGTTGGGATCTTGTTGCGCTTCTCGAAAAACCTCTTGATGAAGTCTCGCAGAGACTTGTTCTTCTTCTGGTGCAGCTGATAAAGATCGTGCTCTGAAGACGGCCTCTCGTAGGTCCCCTGAAAATTCGCGATGAACCGCTCCCTAAGTTCTCCCCAGGAACCGATCGACTGCTTCGGGAGGCCTGTCAGCCATGTCCTCGCCGAGTCGGCTAGCATGATCGGGAGGTAGTTAGCCATGGCTTTGTTGTCGCCCCCAGCAGCTCGAACTGCTAGGGTATATACGGTGATCCAGGACTCGGTATTTGTCTTGCCGTCATACTTTTCGATCCCCGTGGGCTTAAAGCCAGTCGGCCAGTGGACTCCTACTCATGAATCACGCCGACTACACGAAAAACAAGAGGAGGAGGCCTGCCGTCTGCGAGAACAACAGGAGGAAGAAACAAGACGCCTGCACGCCCACAACGACGGCCTACGCAGGGCTGGGCGAACCGCTCAGCAACAAACCCTCCAAACAAAAGTCGGCGACCACAACGTCTTCGTCACGCCACAGCAGAACGTCGTGGCAGCCGTAACCCTACTGGACACGGTCCAGGTCGGGCCTGATCACCAGGCCACCCCGACGATCGCAAGGATAAAAGCCATGCTTACCGCTGCCGCATGTCAGCAGCACCAACAGTCGGGCAACACACTCGTACTGACCAGTCAATCAACTTCCCCAGCGGCAGTCTCATCCACCTCAAAGCAACGTCGAGCGGCCGGCTCTAGTCGGCAGCACGCGGAGTCAAGCCAGACGTCACTCGGCAACCACAACAACCGGCAACGTCGAAGCGACCGTCGGGACAGCCAGGACCTCCGAGACCGACTGCGGCGCGACCTTCAGCAAGACATTAATGCTCGGCGCCGCAAACGAGAAGAAGACGAGCAACGCCAACTGGAAGACGAGAACGAGCAATTCGGCCTCCACTACGAGCGGTTTCGCCGCCGTAGTCGAGGTCGGAGTCCTCATGAAGACGAAGGAGTACCGGCCTTCACTCAGGAGCTACAACAAGTCGACTGGCCGTCAAGTTTCAAGCCTACAGGCATCAACAAATACGATGGCAAGACTAATCCCGAGTCCTGGCTCACGGTCTACACTCTGGCGATCCGAGCAGCTGGGGGAAATCACAAAGTCATGGCTAACTACCTCCCAGTCGCTCTAGCCGACTCAGCGAGGACATGGCTAACAGGACTCCCAAAGCGATCAATCGGCTCTTGGGGAGAACTCCGGGAACGGTTCATCACCAACTTCCAGGGAACATACGAGAGGCCATCTTCCGAGTACCACCTATATCAGTTGCGCCAAAGGAAGAACGAGTCTCTTCGTGACTTCATCAAGAGGTTTTCTGAGAGGAGGAACTCAATCCCGAACGTCAAGGATGAGGTCGTCATCGCTGCCTTTCGAAAAGGAGTCAAAGACACCTCGTTCATCGACAAATTCACTCGGAAGCCTCCCAACTCTGTCAAGGCCCTATTCGACATGGCAAACAAGTATGCCGACTCGGCCCACGCTGTTGCCGAGGCCCTCGATGACAACAAGTCACCCTGACAGAAGAAGCGGGACGACACCGACGACGCGGTCCCAACTAAAGCTGGGAATCGCAAACGCAAGTCAGACGGCTCCATTGTGGCAGTCGGTCACGACCGCCTTCGACCTTCAACAACTGAGGATTATCAGAACAACAAGTGACACGCTCGGGGCTCACAAAGCTCAAACACGAGGATGGCATCCCCACTCCCAAATACCGAACAGCTAAGTCGCTTTCTGATAAACATCTCCTCACTCGGCCTTTGCTAGTGCCACAGCCGTTTACACCTAATAGGTGTATAAGCTGCGCATTTACTTTTTTCCGTTTTTGCTCTTAAATGATTACAAAAGTACTCGAGTAGCATAAATCTCGATCCGTGAAACTCTGCTCCATGTAAGACGAACTCAAGTCACCCAAAACGCGTGCCTGGGAAAGAGCCATGAGCCAACTCCGACGCTAGGGGGCTATGACTAGTCGGGCAGAGTGCTTAAACGTAAGGGGTCAACTACTCGAGGAAATTAATATCAAAAAGAGGAAGAACACGTATTTACATACATTGTAAAATACATTTTATTCGGGTGATTATTTTCATCATCAGATGCTACTCATCCGATATTTTTATATTGCAGGCCCAGCTCCGGATATGCGTGACAGGAACTCAGGGCTTCGAGCCTATCTCCTACGCTCGGGGGCTGGACAAGTCTGCCAAAATACACTCGGGATGCTCCATGAGGGCTACTCACCGAGTACTTGCGCCAGTCGGGACGTCGTCTTCCCCGACTACGCTCCATGCGAGCCAACAATCGGCCCCCGGCGCCAGACGGGGCTGTATACCACTCGGCTAAATAGGGTATGCCCCATGAGGGTCGCCAGCCGAATCCTACGCTAATGCTAGGTTCGGGTACCTTATTTGGTCACGGCTCTGTCAGGTTGGGTACGCCCCATGAGGGTCGCCAGCCGAATCCTATGCTAATGCAAGGTTCGGGTACCTAGCTTGGCTATAATTCTGTTGGATAGGGTACGCCCCATGAGGGTCGCCAGCCGAACCCTCTGCTAATGCTAGGTTCGGGTACCTTATCCGGCTTTACCGAAGTCAGAGAGGACCTATGTCGTCAAAGCACATCCGGAGTTCCCATGCACCGCGTCACACCTGGGGAGAGCGAGCAGATTCTGCAATATACCTACTCAGGCGTCTGTGGCAACCAAGATGCATCCGGAGCATAAGTCGGAAAGACTTGCAGACGAGGATTCCTCTGGCTGATTGCGGTTACCAACGCCGCCATAGTCATCCTGACATGCGATGGATGCTACTTCTATAGAGCTATGCTGGGTAGGTTGGTTCAGGCCGGCTTACTTGGTAATAGCCACCAAGACATGAGTTCCTACAGTAGCATGCTCCATGTGGGCCGCCCGCAGGCTGAGTTGAAATTATAGCGCTGGTGCTACCCACAGGAACCGATGAGGTAAACAGATATGCTTCATGAGAGCCTTATTGCTAAACATATATGTTTGGGTATCTGTCTTATCCACCAGGTCTCGAGGATACATCCTTACAAGGATCACAAGCTGGTCTTCATTAAAATTGGAGATGCAGGTATCTCTCTCGAGTACACCTAACCACGTAATGGATTTATTTTTCATATAGTGGTACTCGGCCTACATGCGTGGCCACCAGTTGCCATGAGCAGCATTATTCCCGCTGACATGACGCGGATGAGTCTAACTTTCGAGTAGTACACTACTCGGGAGAGACTATAAAATTCTCATTCCCGCTGACATGACGCGGATGAGTCTAACTTTCGAGTAGTTCACTACTCGGGAGAGACTATAAAATTCTCATTCCCGCTGACATGACGCGGATGAGTCTAACCTTCGAGTAGTGCACTACTCGGGAAAGACTATAAACAATCTTCCAGCTGATGAGCTGAAGAGTCTAACTTCCGAATGGGACGCCACTCGGGAAAGACTATAAACACCTTTTCCGGCTGACATGATGCCGACGAGTCTAATTTTCGAGTAGTATACTACTCGGGGAAGACTATAAACACCCCCTTTTCCAGCTGACATGACGCTGAAGAGTCCCATATACGAGTAGCATCCTACTCGGCAAGACTATAAACACACATTCCGACTGACATGAAGTCGAAGAGTCCTATATACGAGTAGTTCCCTACTCGGCAAGACTATAATCATATTCCGGTTGACATGATACCGAAGAGTCTCATGTACCAGTAGTAATCTACTCGGGAAAGACTACAAGGTTAAAGATCTTTGACTTCATGTTTAATTGTTTTCACAATTAAGCACAAAGTCGGGGGCTACACCTAATAGGTGCGCCTATTCGGCGCACACTATTCCAACATCTACATGGAGCCCTTCATAGCCTCGCTGCCAGCTGACATGAAGCAGGACTCGGGAGAAGCAGCACTCAGACAAAGAGCACTCGGGAGCAATGCACTCGGGAAGACTTCACCGTGGAGGATGAGCACTTGGCATCAGCTGTGACTCAACTATGAAGGTCTCGGGGGCTACTGTGGGTGCCATGGGCCCCGGGTACCTCATGACAAGCATATGGGCCACTCGGATAAAGGATGGGCCTAGCCTTGTAATTAGAGATATAGCTAAATTCGGCAGACTTCGCCTTGTATAGAAAGGAATATACAGTCCTAGTCGGGTGCGTTATATCTCTAAGGGGAGATCTCCTAGTCGTAATCCGATGGGGACTCCTACCTTGTAACCCTGTCCCCCAGTATATAAGGGGAGGCAGGGCGCCCCATGAGGGCAGGTTGAGTTGGTTCACCAGAATCACCACCACAAATCCTCAAAGGAATAACACCACAACTGGACGTAGGGTATTACCTCACATCGAGGGCCTGAACCAGTATAAAATCTCCCTGTGTTCCTTTGCAATCCACCGAGTTTCCATCCGCCGATTAGCCCCATATATTTATTGCCGATGTAAAACATCGACAGATCCCTTCATCTTCATGGTGGCTCGGGCTTCGACCACGGCAGTTAAACCACTCGTGATGGAGGCCAAAGCGCTCATTTTCGTCTTCCAGTCGACGGCGCTCATCCTCTTGTCGCTTGCGGCGCCGGGCGCTGATAGTATGGCGAAGGTCATGCTGTATGCGCTCTCGGAGGTCTTGATTAGGCCGGCCATCATACTGGTGACGGCGCCGGTTGTTGTTATTAGTATTGCCGAGTGTCGTTTGCCTAGACTCCTCACATGGCCGACTTGAGCCGGCGGCCCGACGCCGAGCTGATGTGGACGAGCCCACTACTGGAGATCCCAACCTGTTAGTCGGAACTAGGGTGTCGCCCGACTGCTGTTGTTGTTGTTGGCAGGCAGCAGCCGTGATCATCGCCTTGATCTTGGTGATGGTTGGGGTGGCCTGGTGGTCAGGCCCGAGCTGGAGCGTGTCCAGCAAAGTTGCGGCGGCCACAACGTTCTATTGCGGTGTGACAAAGACGTCGTGATCGCCGACTTTGGTTTGGAGAATCTGCTGCTGGGCTGCTCGCCCAGCTCTGCGCAGCCCGTCATTGCGAGCTTCGCGATTAGCTTCCTCCTGTTGTTGCAGTCGGCGCGCCTCCTCCTGCTGCTCCTCTTGTAGTCGGCGCACCTCGGAGGGTGGTGTTCAAGCCATGAAGATCTCGCGGGGGAGGAGAAAACTCGCCAGACTGGAGTCCGAACTGGCGTTCGAACCGTTATTCGACTTGGAGTCAGACTCCGAGTAGTTTATCGGAGTGAGAACGACCCCAACCTCTCTAGATCCAATCTAAAATGATGCTTGGCCGTGTCCAAACTGAATCATAGGAGATCGGGTTTGTTGTGCGGAGTGTAAATCCGCAACATCGCCGAGTCCATGTGGGAGATTGACGATCTCCCTCCTTCTCGGGCCAACCCGGGCTGGCTCAAGGCCTAGCGCAAGTCGGACGCTGAAGGAGAGAGTTGTCCCTACGCTTGGCGATGTGAAGGACTGCCGCAGTAAGTCGTGGAAGGATATCGCGGCATCCTGTGGGCCGACTGGTGCTACGTCGGCTGGCTCCTTGGCCGGCTGGATTAGATTTGTTCCGGCCAAGGTAAGGTTGCCGATCTGGTCGGCAACGAAATCGAGGCTTCCGAAAGAAATCTTTTCTCTAGGGGAGAACTTGTTGCCGTCGACTCCGCTTGTTGCATCCATCGGATTTGTTGATGAAGAATTCGCTGAGGCCCCTACCTGGCGCGCCAACTGTCGATGCTCTGCACCGGCAATAAAACTATGGGGCTACTCGGTGAAAGTGAATTTGGTGGATTGCAGAGGAACACAGAGAAGGTTTATACTGTTTCAGGCCCTCGATGTGAGGTAATACCCTACGTCCAATTGAGGTGTTATTCCACTGAGGTGTTTGATGATCGATGATCTTGTCTCTTACCCTGAGGGGCACCCTGCCTCCCTTTATATACTAGGGGACAGGGGTACATGATAAGGATCCCAGCCGGATACGGCCAAGGGATATCCTTCTTAGAGATAGAGACCTATCCAACTAAGACTATGTTTCCTCGTTATACAAGGCAAAGCCTGCCGGGTGCTATCTCATCTCTAATTACATGGTTCGGCCCGTCCTCTACCCGAGTGGCCCATATACTGGTAATGAGGTACCTGGGGCCCATGGCCTCCACAAAATTTTTTAAATAAATGCTTGGATGCTTTTATATTCTTGGGGTTTTGTCGGAATATTTTAAGTGTTTGAGTATTTACAATAATAAATTCTTCATGTTTCGTGGTGGGTTTTCGTGATCGGAGCCTTTAGTGAGTCCCCTAACCAGCTTTTTGACCGAATGTTTAAATAACCTAGCTCTTGGGAAGGAGATAAATCTTGAGAATCTTGTAGGTCTATATGTCCGAGAGTAACCTCATAGTAGCCCTGCTAAGGAAAACTAATGCCGTTGGTAGCACCATCCAACATGATCTTAGTATGCCAGCCTTGGATCCTACCTTACCTATGTTGTTTAGGTTGATCCCTGATGATTCTTGTCCCAGTTAGATACAACTTTCAAAAGGATGCCATAAATTTTCTTCAAGGTCCAGTGGAGTAATCACTCTGAGGATGAAGCCACGTGGGAACGCAAAGACCATCTTCGCAATGCCTATCCCTATCTTTTCTCCAACCCGTCGCAATCTCGGGGACGAGATTCTTTTTAGGGGGGGAGAGCTGTCACAGCCCTAGATTTAATTTCAGGTAATTAGTGTTATGCCCTACTGTCATTAGAGTGTACAACTTAAATGTTTGCATTGTCACTCCTTGCAGGATAAAAGTTTGCAATATTTAAACCCTCAATAATTAAATCCTAAATCAGCAAAAAAAACACTACTAAAAGTGCATCAAATTGAACAGAAGTGTATATGGAAGATAATTTATTCAAATATTAGTTTATTTATCATGAATTAATATAATTGTTCCAGAATTTATTTCATTAGTTTAGACCCCTTAAATATTCCAACAAATTTCAGCCAGGGTCCTTTTCTTTGACATATGCATTTGTATAGTCTAAGGATTTTCTAAAAATGATTGGTTGGACATAAAATCATGGAAAAATTCCTGTAAACACTATCCCACATAATCGATCGACTGTAAATTTTATATGATTTTATCACTTCCATAGCCACCCCAATAAAATCTTCCGAATCAGCAAAACAAGAAGACTAGTTAAAATAAATTGCTTAGCTCTTATTTTCACCAAATAAAAATAATAACTATTCAAGCAGTGCCTTCCAACCAAAATGTATCCTACAACCAGAAAATTTTTCTTAATTTAATTCCCAAAGAAATCACATAAAATAATATAAGACCAAGGCCCTAGGGACACAAATTACACTGCAGAAAACTGTGTTACTAAGCCTATTTCATCTTTTTGCCACATTAAAAATATAAGGTCTCTAGCTTTGAAACTTGGTAGTTTGGTAGAACATATATTCACCTACACACATAAATTTTTCCAACCCTACAAACCCTCTGTGTCTTGGCGAAAACAGCAGTGCAAGACAGCTATGTGGCTTAGCTTTCCACAGCTTCTAGAGAGCTCCTCTCTCATTTTTTCACTTACAAGTGGGGCCCACTGACTCCCAGGACCCACCTGCCAGTCAGAGACACCGCCCAAGCTTGGGACACGCCCAGGAACGCTGCCACGTTTCTCCCCACGCGTCGGCATCCAACCGAGACACCACAGCCGACCTCTCCACGTCAACTTCCCCCATTTGACAGGCCACCTACAAACTTCTAACCCTTGCGCAACGACGAGAAAACATTGCAATATGCCCAATTTGGTTGCAAAAGGTAGTTCTTGCCACCAAATCGCGTTCGTTGCCAAATGGTTGCAAAAAGTCACGTTTGCAATAAGAACTTGCAACCGTTGCTAGTTTGGCGTTGCAAGAGTTAGCTTTTCATGCAACCATAGCTGTCCGTTGCCAAGCATTGCAATAGGACGTTATCACAACATTCACTGGCGTGGCAATACGAGCACTTGCCACGTTTGTCTTCGTAGCAACAGGTGGTAAATGCAACGAGCGATAGCGTTAGCATAGAATTTTTTTTGCCACGCTACAATTTTGTTGCCTAAGGCGTTGTTGCCATGACAGTTATGCCGTGGCAAGTACACCATTTGCCACGCAATTTTATTCGTTGCGAGAGAGTATACATTATTGCCACGATCGCTGTGGTGTGGCAAAAGTATCATTTGCCACGCAAATTTAGCCGTTGCGAGATACCGTTCATTATTGCCACGACTACGGTGCCGTTGCAACAGTATCATTTGCCACACAATTTTATTCGTTGTGGGAGATTAATTGTTATTGCAACAATAGTAATGTCGTGGCAATACTATTATTTGCAACGTAAATAAGTCTGTTGCCATAGAGCATATTGCCACGCATCGCGGCTCGTAGGCATAGCTTCTATTGCAACGCTAGTAACATTTAATTTTGGTTTATAAATTATCATTGCAAATCAATAAACCATAACAAAAGCAATTGCACTCACATATAATAATTATAATCAATCATTCAATATGTTGCCAAACCATGGAAATAGTAGCTAAAATCATAAACGAGTGTACAGTTCACTCATTAATTTGACAACTTTTTAACAAACTTCTAACATCTATGCAGCAGTCGAGAGTTTCCTAGCAGCCCAACATGTCATCACCTTGGCTATGTCCTCGCTTGATTATGAGCCTCCCACTGAAACCTTGTCCACCTACTGCCAAAAGATAAGATTGGGATAATTAGAACAATATTAATTTACTAATTCTTGCACAAAATGTAACGAGATTCAGATATACTGGTTCTAATTAATAAAACTATGAAACAGTGATGTACATATAGATCAGTTTGCTATCAAATTCTCTGAATTTTTAAGGCAGCTCGCAGTACAGTTGATTAGAAAAATCATAACTAGAGTTCTAGACAACAAAAATTATATTCTTTAACATAAATACGGAAAGCCCATGAAATTCTCTACATCTTTCTAGGATATTTGTTAAATAAGTTCTGCAGTTATCATGGTCGAAAACACCAAACGCCCACTGCTGTTCAGAGAAGGTCAAAAATGACCGGCTACTTACAAAAGTTCATAACTCCCAATTCTCAGGGCTAAAATCATGACCTTTCATGATGACAAACATCTCTAAACCCTCTACTACTTTGGTATTATCAAGTATCATAGAAAAGGTAAATTACTACTTCGGAACAATTCACCCAATCAAACTGCACACAAGCTGCAGTTTTCAGTACGTATGTTTTAATGTATTTCCTACATTTCCTAGTTCTCTACAAGGAAGGTCACATTTGATAAAATTTCAGCAAAATTATGCAAGAAATTTAGATCCAATTAGCTGATAACATATTGCAGTAGTTACCTTCCTCCTTTTGGGATTATTTCTTGTTCTATTCATCAGCTGCTGTGAAGTGATATATGTCTTCGTGCAGCCACATTTGCAGTGTTTTCGTTGAAAAGATTTTTGCTGAGAGCTGCAGTACTTTTACTGAGGCGAGTAGGTGCTTGGTGGCATCTTTTTGTAGCGGTGACAAACGCTTCCAAGCTGAGTCTCAAACATTAAATTGTTTGATCTATTTAGTATAGTTCAAGGTGCATAGCTAAGATACATGGAAGCATAGTGCAATAGTATCATTACCTCCTGTACCCATATTCATTTTTAATTTCATGTTTCACCATCCCATCTTTTCTTGTATGCTTGGCGCAACTGTGTATGAAATGGCATTGTTTTCGGGGTACTCTACACAAACAAATATTGTGGTAAAAGATTAGGCTCATACTCAAGTTTTATTAGAGGATAAAGGATGGAAAATTATTCTATACTATATTCATAGTTCTTCTTTGTGCTCGCTAGCATATTAAGAATTCTTGGCTTCATTTTCTTCTCTTATGTTTATCTTAGCATTTTCCATCCTCTTTGCATCTCCTCCTATTTTTCTTCTCCATTCCCTTTCTGCAGCTTCTTGCGCATCTGTTCTTTGAGCTTCTCAACCCTCCGCTTCAAAAGCAATGCTTCTCCTATGCTGCAGCTTAGCACTGCATGTCTTCAAGGTTCTCTTTCATAAGTTCTCTGCGCGTTCGATACGTAGCCAAGTATCATGTCCATCTGAGTAATTTGGATGGATTTTTGATTGTGTGTTTCTTTGTAGATGAACTGGAAAGATTGTTCTCCTCAAGTAGTGTAAGTGTTTGTCTAATCCGGTTCTTAAGCCAACTCACCATTTTCATAGGCTGTATTTCCTAAATTAATAACAGAACCTGTTAAGGTTCTTGACACAACCAGCGCTATAAGGCTTGCGAAACATTTACTACATATAGCTGAGCTGATCAGATTTGTACGATCTGCCATTTTGTGTGAGTGGTTCCTCCATAAGAAGAAACACTTGGCTCTCACCAGTTTCTTGGTCTC